>PVJO010014793.1:0-44635 GCA_004026905.1 Hystrix cristata | reverse complement strand
CATTAGGCACTTGAACCAACAAAGGTTTTTCTTTGATTATGTAAGTCGACAGCCACTAGGGTCCCCCTGTAGGGATGCCATAAAACAGAGCTTGGTTTTATAATTTGTCATTTTTATATCTATATTTTATTCCAAACAAGTCATTAAAACTGATTTGATACTGCTCAGGATAACACAATACACACCGTCTTGCTCATAAGGAGACATCTTCAGATAGAAACTTGAAATATAGGGAGTTCTCCTTTGGTAAAGAAAGATTGTGAAAGAATGTAGAACAAAGATATTTATGTAAAACTACATATGGCTTCAAGTCTTCTTTGGGGATCAGATGGAAGATACCCCTTTTTCCCTCTCAAGTCTTGATTTTGTCATTGCTTCTCTGGACCATGGCACGGAGTGGTGCCTTGGTTTTAAGGGATCCCTTTCTCTAACTCTTCCTCTAAATTTGGACTGGCCAGGAAATTCTTGCTTGGCAGTCAGATCAGAAAACAGTTGTTCTTCACTCACTCACTCATTTGGTTTTTCATGGTGCAAAACCACCAGGAAAAATAACCTCCTCCTGTCCGTAGCACCCTGCTGGCTCCTATTTTCTGCTGAAACAGTATCTTGGCAGTTGGGACATCGAGGCACATTCGTCCTCATTTTAACAGTCTTGCTGACTGTACTTCACATAATGTCTTACTGCAAAAATCAGTCTCTTTATCTTTTTTTTTTTTTTCATGCGGGGGATTGAACTCAGGGCCTTCTGCTTGCTAGGCAAGTACTCTAACCACTGAGCTAAATCCCCAGCCCCTTTATCAAAATTGTAGTTAAGCAAGTGGTTCTCATTAACATCTGTTTACTTTCTAAGAACTCATATTCCCAGTTCTGGATAGTCTTATGTAATTACAAATTTTATTACAACATTAGACTCTAAGTTTTCTTTCAGTTTCCACTCATCACCCCAATGAAGCTTCTATTTCTCCTTGGATTTTTTTTTTTTTTTCCCCAAGCTTCAACGCCTTGGGAATGACTTGTGGATGCTGACATTACCATTTACCAACATTTATGGTCAAGCTACAAACCTCTGAGAGTAAGAAGGTGAGAATAGGACGAGAGCTAGGAATCCCAGCTCTGGAATTATCTGTGAGCCCCCAGGATGGCTTTTCAGTTTCTGGAAAATCCTGGCAAAATGTTCTCTTGTGCGTTGCAGAGAGTGAGTTTTCAGTTAACACTAGTTCCCTTCTCTCTAGTGATTTTTGCACAGTGCAGACAGAGATGATCTCGGGCTTGCATCAAAATCTGCAGAGTGGGAGGTCAGAGAAGAAGGTAACTAATGGATTCTGATGGCTGCACAAATCTCCTTCCAAACATTCTGATACTTGAAATCTCCGAGTCGGCAAGACTTGTTGAAATGACAACCACAGAGAGTTTTTGTAATCAAACAGTAGGTCACTCCTGGCTCTCTGCATTATTCTCCCTACTCCAGCATCCCTCAATGACCAGATAAAAGCTAAAGAGACATCCAGAGACCCGCGGGAGACTAAACACACCGGTGAGTCTGTCTCAAGCAGGGAAGTCCCACCTGTCTCATCTGTTCCACGAGTTTTGTAACTTATGAAGGTGCTTCAGTGATAAAGCAGAGAGGTCAGTGCCATTGAAAAAAGAATGTATTCCTTCACATTTCATGGGAGAAGGACACGTCACACCTCTCAGGGTGACGAGGGAGCATCCTATTTCTATTGAGAGGCAGAAGCAGAAGTGCGGAAAAATCTGGCTGGACTTTCACTGATGTTTTTATAAAAATGATGAAGGACAGTGTAAAATGCTTAGAACTGACCAGTTTAAATAACACAGGAGAAAATACATGCTATGTAAGCTTTGTTCAGGTGTGAGGTGCCGTGCTGTCGGCCATGCATTCAATGTTAATGAATCAAGAAAAATGTACTAAGTAAGGCACCTTCAAACAGAAACACAGATAAAGTAAGGCGATCTTTTTAATGTTTGATGAAAATGTTGTGACCGGAGGCTCACACAAACCTAGCTCTGCATTCTCCGTAGGAGACCTGACTCAGGATTCATTTAATTCGGTGTTTGTGGCAACATTAGAAAATATCACCATCATGAACAATAAGAATCAATTGCATAATTCTAATGAGGAGGCAGAGTAACTGGATCTCCAAACATAGCAGGGAAGAATGTGGAATGGTATAGCAACTCTAGAAAAGTCTGGTAACTTTTCTTGTGAGAATACAATTACTGTCCAACTCAAGAATTTTTTTGTCTCGGAGAAACAAAAACTTAAAATCACACATGCACTCTTGAAATGGTAGGTTTATGTCTTACTAAATTTGGGAAGGGTCCGCCACATTTTTCAAATCTCTATTCAGCTCTCTATTTCTTCTCCCAATGGGACTCAAAGGACATGAATGTCAGATATGTCGTTATTGTCTCACAAGTCCCTGAGGCTTAGTTGATTTTATTTCAGTCTATTTTCTCTCAGTTGTTCAAACTGGATGATTTCTATTGGTCTTCAAGTTCACCGATTCTTTCTTATCTCATTTCACTTTTGCTATTAAACCCATTCAATGAGGATTTATTTGTGGGTTTGTTTCTTGTTGTTTCGTTGTTCTTGTTGTTGTTGTGTGTGTGTGTGTGTGTGTGTGTGTGTGTTATACAAGGACTGAACACAGAGCCTTTGCCCTAAACCACATCCCTAGCCCTTTTCTGATAAAAGATCTCTCTCCATCATTAAGTTGCCCAAGCTGGGCTCAAACTTGCAATCCTTTTGCCTCAGCCTCCCGGAGTACTGAGATTATAGGTGTGTGCCACCATACCAGGCAGGTTTAGTTTTTCTTTTTTTTCTTAATTATTCTGTTTATTTTTTTAATTTCAGTTCTTTACATCTTCTGTTTTATTGCTGGGGTCGTCTACTTTTTGTTGCAACCAGGTTTATAATTGCTTATTGGAGCATTTTTATGATGGCAGCTTTAAAATCTTTAATCAAAAATCCTAACATCAGTGTGCTGGCAGCTGTCAATCTCTTTTTCTCAGGTTGGAATTGTCCTGTTTCTTGATAAAATGAATATGTTTGGACTGTATGCTAGATATTTTGAATATTATGTTATCAGACTGATTTTTATGTAAATCATCCATCTTGGTAGCTAGTCAACCTGATTAAGTCCCAAATCCACGTCCTGCTCACTCCTGTGGCACCTGATTGAAAGGTCAGTATAGTGTATAGATGCTCAGCAGCGAGATTTCTCTTCATATCCATGTGTGTTGTGTGGACACAGGAGTTTAACCGAATCTCCATAGTTCAGTGCAGAGTGAACACACACAACACAGCTGGCGAGGGGAGGGGATGGAGCCCCAGCTCTGCGCGCTGGCTCCCCAGGGCAGAGGGGCCCTCTTGAGACAGTGGTCACAGGAGGGTAGAAGTCAGTCTGCCACCGCTGAGGGGTCATCTGCTTGTTACTGAGACGGGGGTGCGAGTCAGCATTCATCACAGACCCCACAGGGGAGCTCGGAGCCTCAACTTAGTGCACGGGGAGATGGAAGAAAGGGTTCCATGCAGTCTCTGTTGCTGTGGTACCCACTGGGGTGGGGGGTGGATGTTTTTCCACAGTGTTCACCTCAAGAACAGGCAGCTATTCACTAAAGGCTTCTGTACTGTTGAGTTGCATAGTACTTTCCCTAGTTCTTTGGGTAAGAGGAAAAATTTTCTTTATTTTTGTCTGCATCTGTGTGTGTGTGTGTGTGTGTGTGGTGTACTGGGAGTTGAACCCAGGGCTTCACACTGAACTACATTCTCAGTCCTTTAAAAAAAATTTTTTTTTTTTTGAGACAGGATGTTCCCTAAGTCGGTAAGCTGTGGGCCGGTCTTGAACTTGCCTCAGCCTCCTGGACTGCTAGGGTTACAAGTGTACAGCACCATACATCGCTATCTTCATCCTCTGACAATGCTTAGTTGTGGGTTTCTCTAGCTCCCAACCTGAGGTATATAAAAATAACAAAGCCCAGGTCCTCAACTCCAGTTTATTCCTTGAGCCCCATGATAACTACCCAGTCTGCCTTTGCTCTACCTTTCAGAGTCCTCTGCTTGGTAACTTAGGCAATTTGTCCATAAACTTTTATTGTGATTACCAAAAGGAATAAAACTGAATAACATTTTCCCAGAACTGCAAATATACAACCAACCCCCTTTTGATGGTTATTTGAGATTTCTGAATTTTTGCTCTTGAAAAATTCTGTGTTTCATATTCGTGCTTATGCCACTGACTTAATTCCTTAAGATAAAGTCTTGTAATTAAAATTCTTGAGTTAAGAGGTACGCATTAAGAGTCTCAACATACAGTGATACTGTGAACACTGCATCCTGCCATTCCTGTTCAGTGGTTTTCTTTTTAATACTGGATAGACGAAAGACTGATCAGTCTCATCTCATCAAAAACTGTGAATCACCTTTTGTGAATTATCAATGCCTTTTCCTTACTTTTCCATTGAGGCATTCATCATTTTGCTCTTGGTCTTTTAAAATTTGAGTATATGAATATTAATATTTTCACTGCCATTTGGCTAAAAATACTATTCTCACCCTGACTTTTAGTTGGGTCTATGTGGTTTTGCTATTTATAAGACAGTTTTTATGTAGTCAGATTATCAATTCTTAACAAATAGTTTGCTATTGGGCAGTTGTGCCTTCCCACTGTACTTTGAGTCTGAATAGTCTCCTCCCTACTTCGATATCCTTTGGACTTGATGTATCAGGAGGGAACAGAGAAATTAATGTAACTCTTCTTAAGCCACAGAAAGATGGAGTAGTAAATGGGGGAGGTAGTCCAGATTCATTTTTTGTCTAATCAGAAGTGAAATAAGAGCCTTCCCAATACACACAAGAATCCCTGTCTTCTTCCTCTGACGTGTTCCCAAATGCCTCCATCACCAAAGCAGAGCCACACACCCTGGCCTCCCATGGGCAAAGTCCTTCCTTGTCCCTTGGGAATGTCAGACACAGCACAATTTAAGGATTTCTTCCTGGTTTCACTCCTTGTCTTTGCTCTTGTAGTGAATCTGGCAAGACGGTGATTGAAATAGCATACGGCAGCATCAGATACAATTTTTCTGACAGAGAGTCGACAGCTTCAAGAGTTGTCACTAACTTTTTCTCAAGCTGAGACTTCCTAGTTTTACTCTCACTTCTTTACTGTGTCATGTAGAATCAGCTTCTGTCCTCTCTTGGCTATATGGCACTCATGAATATTTAAATATTCCAATGCATTGTCCTGATTCCTGTTTTAACCCGTGTCCCCCCTCAGCTGACTGAAGCCTTCCACTCTGTTGGTTCATGTGAGAGAGAAAGTATGGACTATTTTTTATGTTTTCTTTTAGACCTCGCTGTGGTAAAATATCAGGGGCATGGTTTTACTTTCTACAATGTCTGTGAATAGTCTAGAAAACATTGCATCTTCTACTGCATAGATATAGCAAAGCAGTGATGGACATGAAGTTCAAAGGCAGGAAAGTTCAGAGACCAAAACTGAATTACTGAGAGCCAGATTTCAGGGTTGGAAGGAGACAACCAAAGTTCATTTGCTTGCTTCCATTTCTTGATCGTTAATTACAGTTACTCAATTAATAATCCAGTGTCCTGAACTATTTTGATAACTCCTCATTAAGAGAATCAAAGTTGATAATTAAAGGATGCGTCAGAGACCTTATCGGCAGAGAGTAAAGGCCCAGATGAACAAGATAAAAGATGCCTCATTTTACATTCCTAACATGTAAGTGGGCCATGAATATTGATAGCACCAAATAGGAGAGAAAAGAACCAAAGGAAGAGCCTGCAGAACCCTGCTTTGTTTAAGTCCCAAAATTGAAACTGCCAGGATTGGAAAACATGCTTCAGTAACTGTTCATTAGTTACACGGCTCTTTTGTTCAAAATTTCTGTTTACAAGATTACTTGGTACCTTGAAATGATTGTTTCCTTTCCCATGACTGTTGGACAGGGCTTGAGATTTTCACGGGATGAACTCAAAAGAACCCTGTCTGTGTGAGCCTGGCACCTCCCGCGGAGTTTCAGATTCAAATCGGAGTAACCTGCACACCATGACTTTCTTTCCAGGGTGCTCTGACTCCCCCCAGAAAGGTGTTCCAGGCTGGGGCATTTGTCCGTGCACAAAGCAAGCCACGAGGTTTTTCAGCATTGTGCCCACCTGACAGCCAGTTAAGGGACAGTAGTGCTCCTGGAGTTGTTGTACAAGTTTATCTTTCCTTTACTTTCTCAGAGCACGAACTCACTGAGAAGCAGAGAACACACTGTAAGGTCTGCTCTTTACCTGTCCCCAATGTTTTGTGAGCTGCAGCCATTTACCCCTTAATCCTCAGTGGGTTTTTTGCTTTTGAGGTACTGGGGATTGAACCCAGGGCCTTCACACTGGGCTACATCCCCAGCCCTTTATTTTATTTTGAGACAGAGCTGAGTTTCAACTTGCAGTCCCCTCGACTCAGCCCTGAAGAGGGCTGCGATTACAGGCATGCACCCCTCCTCTTGGCTAAGCCCCAGTTTGAGGAAGGGCTGTGTAGATCTCTTCTTGTAGGGGCCAGAACTCTGCCTCGGGGCAGAGCTCTCTCTCCAGCAGGACTGTATCGGCAAGGTATCACTGCTTCTCGTCTCACGTGCACCTGCTTGCCCTGTCACTCTCTGCCGTGTCATGCGTCACTTTGCCCTTGCAAGATACATGATGCTGCATTGTTTTAGCAACAGAGGTTAGACTAAGACAGAGGTGGAGATATCTTTATCTTTGTTTTATAGGTAAAGAAAGTGAAATTTGTATAATGTTTTGGGATAAAGTAGCAGAGCCAGGATTCAGTTTTGCGTCCAGTACTTGAACTCTTTGCCAGTATCTTCAAGTGTTCTAATAAACTCAATTTAAATGATTCATAAATGAATGGAAGGGCTGGATTCCAGTAAATATTTACAAAGCAGGCGAGCTGGATTTGACCTATGGGTGCAGCTTGCCAAGCCCTAGAATAGAAAAATCCACATATTTTAAGTGCTTCTTTTAATAGTGCTTTGCTAATTCAGAGGGGAAAATGGTCATTAGAGTAGGACTGGATTCACAAAATATATGGTTAAATTTAAATCCATAAAAATTTTATTACAGTAAGACACATTACCATTAAATTTTATTACAGTAAGACACATTACCCCCACACCTCACTTCAAACACACATTCTTGCCACTTTTTTTTTTTTTTTTTTGGTGCTGGGGATTGAGCTCAGGGCCTTGCGCTCGCAAGGTAAGTACTCTAAAAACTGAGCTAAGTCCCCAGCCCCCATTCTTGCCACTTTCTGAAGCAGTTCTGGAAGTCCCTTTTCGTAAGTGTCTTTATGAGGTGTGATTAAAAATAAGGTGAATGCTGCTACCAAGTGCCATCCAACAGAAAGGCAGTCTCATAAGAACATCACCGTGTGTGCGTCCATCCTATTCACAAGGTCCAGCACTGTGCCACTTCTGGCTCTTCCCCAAAGCCAAAATGACCACGCAAGGTAAACATTTTGAATCCACTCAGGACATCAAGGCAGCCACAACAGCACAACTAAAGACACTCAAAGGAGAGCATTTCCAGAACTGCTCCAGAAAGTGGCAAGAACAGTGGGATAAGTGTATTTGAAGTTAGAGGAGGTATTCTGAGGGGGATTAATGTCTGTGTCTCCTTTACTGTGATAAATCTTATATTTAAACGTTCACTGTGTTTTTTGATCGTGCTTTATATATGCAGGAGTATTTTCCAGTCTTAAAGAATTCATTTATGAAACAGACATCTTTGGTAAGGTGGTTTGCATTGCCATTTTCAGAAACCAATTCTCAACCTTTTACCAAAGAAGTTCTTCCAACATAAAATTCAGTCATATGGACAATATTTCACATAAGAGGAGCTAGCCAAACCATGATGGTGGTAGACTGAGGAATATTAAAGGGGTCACTTCTCTTCACCCAAAAGGTAACATAGGAGAATACAGGTTCAGTGTTGCCACATCTTTATGTTCAAGAATCTTGGCTAGCCATGTAACATCTGCTGGATCGTATCCACCCTAACGCAGCCTCTGACCAAAGCTTCCGACGTCAAAAGGGCTTACGATCTTTGAGTGAGGACCGTGGTGTGTATATAATCTTACAGGAAGCATATAGGCCACATGTAACCACAGAGCAGCTCAGTATGTGTAGTATTATCCAAGGCCAAGAGTTTCCTTTACATAAATAGGGAATACTGGAACTTAAGTAGAAATTCAGTTATAAACATCTGACTCATTTAAAAATGTAAGCAGCATGATATTCTTTATCAGTTTATTGGCACATTATTAGACAGTAGCAAAAAGAGTGCTGGCTGTCAACAAATGTAATGCTGATGATAGGGGAGGATAAATATGATCAAAATACATTATACACACTGAAACCTGCCCCCCAAGATGTGAAACCAGGGGAGAGGGTGGGAAGGGGATCATACAGGAATAATCAGAGATGTGGAGAGAGTGGGAAGGGGATTATACAGGAATAATCAAAGATGTTTTGTGCATGTACAAATCTGCCAAAATGAAACCCATTAATCTGTATAATCAATATGCACTAAAAAAAAAGTGGGGAAAGATAAAATAGTTGGATACTAGCCAGATTCTAAGGCTAGGACAGCTTCTTTAGTACCTGATGCTTAAAAAGTACTCGAAGAAAAATAAGCCTACAATTTCCTGTATTTTATCATAACCCCTCACTGTACAGGGGGTTGGGGCAAGTTTAATTTTACTAGGTCTTTTATCTTTCTTTCTGAAATGGGAATATCCATAAAGATCTCCCAGGTTAAGTAGAGAAATGGATTTGTTTATGTAAGGATAGAGAATTTCATTTAAGTCAGAGAAGTCTTGTGGAGGTTCATGATGTATCTGTGTTGCACTGAATATGTAAATAGAGTAGCCCTCTGCCGGTGGCAGGCAGTGAAGGGAGTGTGCCAGGTGGAGCAGCATATCTGGACGTGAGGGGGAGTTATAAATTCGACCTGGTTACTGGCTGCCTTAGAGAGACCCAGGTTCTGTCCACACTACCTGGCGGGAAACTAAGTGTTTTAAGGTACTTGAATCAAAGTTACTTCTGTTGGACCCACATGCGCCACAGCGGACCTGAGGCTGACATGACTATTATCCTCCTGACTCCCGTGGTACCTTTGTTTTAAATTCCATAAAAATATAGAAAAGTCCCATTTCTACCTTCCTACGGGAACAGAATAGGAAGGGTACCTTTAAAATGCTTCTCAAAGGAAGCCCCACTGCAGGACTTGATTTTGAAGTAGGTAAAAGTACACTCTGAAACAATAATGGTTGAAATGGCAGCTTCTAGGCCTGCTGTTTTCCTAAATAGACCACTTACTCCCTGGAAGTCGTTTACTCCAGCCGAGCGCACCTCAAGGTGAAGTAGTATCTTTGCTGCTTCATCTTATGGGCTAAAAATCTAAGACATTATTCCGTGTACCACAAAACCTTACATTTCATCAGCACTGTCTTACAAGGGAAGGTCTTACACCAAACAGCAGAGTTCACATAACACACCACAAATGTGCCTAACTAATCACTAGATCTTAAATTCTCCTTATGCTACCTAGGTGCCCATTTTGTCACACTGTCACATCCTCCAAGTTAAATCTTATTTAGAAAAGGAGTTGTTTTCCTAGTCACATTCAAAATTTTGTAGGTTTGGGATTTAACACAAAGTCTTATGGCATGAAATAATCACAGAAACATGTATGCCACCAGCAAAATGAAGTTTTTACTATTAATATGAGAGTAAAAATTCTGGTAGGTATCCAGCCAAATGCAAATAGAATTTAGCAAATGAATGGACATCATCATCTCCATCTCCTCTGCAAGAATGAAATCAAATGATTGTTACCACTGTAAATAACATTATCCCTCCTAACTGGGACAGCACAGGGATAATTAGTGCTGAAACTAAGTCGT
Source organism: Hystrix cristata (assembly GCA_004026905.1). Lineage (NCBI taxonomy): Eukaryota > Metazoa > Chordata > Mammalia > Rodentia > Hystricidae > Hystrix > Hystrix cristata. The sequence goes on along the minus strand of PVJO010014793.1, from coordinate 34,646 downwards.
CTTTTGTGTCTCTTAATATACAAAACCCATCCTGTGTTATTATAGTAGTATATAAGTCAATTAACAGTATGCTTTTAAAATCTGAGCCAGTCTCTTATCTGCTTCATGTTTGTGCATGACAGCATCTGAGAATATGCAGAGACATGTCTGCTGCAATCATGAAAACAAGAAAAAATTGACTCATTCTACTGACATTGAAATGGCTAACAAATAGGGAAAGAGTTAACCTATGGTGAAATCATTTGTAGTCTAAAAATTCAGCTTTTAAAGACTCATGTCTACAAGTTAACAAAATATTTCTATAATTGGCATAAAGTGGATCTAAGAAATCACCCTTAATCTAAACAGATACTACTTCACATTTAAAATGATTTCTCTGTGTGACTACACATAAGCCATAAAAAATCCCCCAAAGTTTTGGTTTTTTTGTAAATGTCATGATTGAGCTTTGGTTGTAAAACATTAGAACTGATATGCATTTTTAAATGGGAAGTGAGGTTAAAAGGTTCCCATTTCTGCTAGCCTAGCAATGAAGCCTAAAAGACAAAAGTTTTTAGTTATCAAAAGTAAAACTACAAATGCATACATAATAACCCCAATGAGTCCTTCTGTTCTTTAAGGTTTATAAAGTAAATATTCTTCACCAGCCAGTGGAGTTCATTCATCTATACCTGAAAACATTTTTGCCAAAATCTTGTTAATTTAGATACCTTTCAAACCACTTTTATACAATGGTTAAAGGAAAACTTCAAAAGAGGAAATAAAATGAGGACCCTTTGAAACATATGTCCAAGATCCCTTGTAAAGGCCGAAAGAAACTGAAGGCCACATGTTCTCTTAGGTGTGATCTATCTTGAGGTCTCTGATTTGTTCCTCATGGATATCTTAAAGGTGATTTCCTTTGGAATCCAGATCAGATGACAGTTGTGTGGCAGCCAGAGGTTACATCCCAGTAGAATAAAATCATGAAGCAGAGAGGGGAGGGACAATTAGGTGAATGCCACTTCTCATGGCACTCATATCACAAATGTGAATTTGCTGAAATCCACAGCACTCTCCCACCAAGGATGGGAATCCACATGAGAGCGCTCTGGACTCAAACGCCCCTCCTCCGGGATCAAAGCACACCTCTGTCTTCGCTACCGTGTTACCTAAAACAAAATAAATAAGTGAGCATTTGACACCCCATACACATCTAAGATCACCCTTCCTGCCATGGGATCAATAAGTCCCAATCTGTGTCACTGGTGAAGAGTTTATCAGTTTGTACCATTATCTGTAACCATCCTCACCAAGTCAACCCTTCAAACTAAGTCCTTTACATTAGAGTGCAAAGAAAACATGCACAAAGTCTTCAGTCACAGGGTATTGTGTCCCATATTTGTACTTGGTGAAGTTTAGGCACACTCATCACCCATCACTTCAGCATGCTTTGTTAGTGGCACTAAATTTTTCAAATGAATGCTGATTAAAATCATCGTGCATTGAGATCAAAATTTTGCCTTTGTTACTTTAATGCAGTTAATCTTTTATTTAATGGAAACATCTATGAAGAAAGTGGTTGTATTTCTAATTTTTAAACATTTAGGCTCATTACAATCTGAGAAAAGAGTGCAACAGTTTCTACAGTTTTAGTCATATAAAAAAATTGCGGGTTACTCAATACACCAGCTCAAGGGTAAATAGCTTAAGATTTTAACATGTACATGAAAAGAAAAAATGTGTATTATTTGATAGCATAATCATAGCTGGTCTTTAGGTCCAATCAGGTATTTATTCAGCTTTGCTATTGACTGATGTATGTATGACCTTTATTTACGTACTCAGCAACAGAATAGTTCTTTTGTTTGGATATGCTACCGCAAACCAAACAAAAGCCTTGTCCTATTGGAGTTTGCATTCTAGAGAAGGACCTATAAGACCTTTCTGTATAGAATTAAATGTGGTTCGTATCTTCAGCTTTGCAGACCTTACACTCCTTGTAGGCACTACTCAATTCTGCCTTTGTGTCACTCTCAATAGCAGCCATAGACAATAGGTAAACTGAGGGGTGTTGCTTTGTTCCAATAAAACTATCTAGTGGTACTGAAAGCTTATCTCATATAATTTTCACGAGTTAGAAAATGTTATCAACCATTTAAAAATGTGAAACTCATTCTTAGCTCTCAGGTCATAGAAAAGTATGACAAAGCACTAGATTTGGTCCACAAGCTATACCTTACTTACCAACTCTTATTTCTGAGGAGAAGCCAGGACAAACAAATACATGAACATGAAAATATCTGAGAAGGAAATATGTTCTATGGAGGAAAAGCAAGCAGGACAATGGAGAACAGAAATCCTGGGACAGGAAAGGCTTCTATTGTACACAGGATTCTCAGCAAAGGGGAGAGCTGAGGTGATACTTGAAGGCAATGAGGGAGGCCTCACTAACTGGAAGAACTTTTCAGGCAGAGGAAGAGGTGAAGAAAGAGCACGCGAGGACAGTGTGGAGGACTTTGCTTTTCTCTGGCTAAGGTATAAAGATGAGATGGGGAAACCATGGCTTGAGCATCCTAGAAAGGGATCACTTTGGCCCAAGAGATGAAAGGAAGCCACCAGGACTTCTGACAGATAAGATGTGCGCAAAGAAAACAAGGTGAACTCCAAAGTCTTTGGCATGATCAGCTGGGTGATGAGTTAGCCATGTGTTTCAGATGAGCTCGATTATCTTTCTTAGCCTTCATTTCTTTATCAGAAAAATGTACTACTTGTCTCTTTCAGTTGTAGTAAAGAGAGAAATTCATGAATGCGTGGCTAGTCCGTCACATGCTTAGCCCTTGGGAAATGGTGGCTACTGTCACGTTCACTCTTTCTGCATGTGTCATGCCTCTATATAGAACCTAAAAGCATTTACAGCCAACTATCAGTCTACACCAAGGATGTAATTCTCAAAAATATCTTAGTTCAGGTGGCTTGTTCTCCACGCCCAGCTCATTTTGGGAAACAATATTGCAAGTTAGATGATAAGATACTCTGTGTGTTTTCCTTTAAAATTATTATTGTTCCTATTGCACGTGGGAGATTTGATTGTCAAAGTTTTGATGGATACTAACATGCCAACACTAGGTCCGCTTCCGTGCATCAGGGCACCCTGAGTGTAGAGATCAGAGGAGACTTCAGGGTGAAGCAGTTACCTCTGCCAGATCTTGGAATTTTGAAAGAGGCAGAAGACAGCAGTGGTTTTGGATATTAAATGGGGTATGTGGTGACTGGCGATGAGGGCCCTGAATTCAAGATGCTTCTACTTCGCATTAGTTATCAATGGGGATCCGGGGATGGTGTCTTAGCAGGGAAGGAGCCAAGCCAAGAGTTTACTCTGGTGACAGAGAAAGCAGGATATACACTGATTAAAGGTGACAACAGGTAGAGAGCTCAGGTAGACTAGCAGCTCCTTCATAACACCTGTCTATCCCCATCACCCTAAGAACAGAATTTTTAAACCATGGTCTTCTAAGCCCTGCCCAGATTTCCTATTCCAGATTACCCTAAAGATGGGGTGCAAACTGTGTTTTTAACAAGTTCCTGTGATGACAGTTCTACATCCATGATGCCATTAAACCTTGACATTCACCTGGGGTGGGAGCCCAAGAAACAGAACTCTGAGGAAGATACTGGACAGGACTTGCATGTACTAGATTTTACAGTAAGGTAGTTGCTGAAAAGAGAACTGTTACTTCTATTTTTTTAATTTCTGTGTATTTTTGTTTTGTTTTGTTTTGTTGGGGTTTTTTGGGTTGTTTTTTGTTTGTTTGTTTGTTTGTTTTTTGGTGCCGGGGACTGAACTCAGGGCTTTGTGGTTGCTAGGCAAGCACTCTAACCAGTGAGCTAAATCCCCAGCCCCTATTTCTGTGTCATTTATGATGTCTCATACATTATTTTTATCTCCAGACTGACCAATGTGAGTATCAAAGACTATTATGATAGCATTAACCTATCCAAAAACTTGAAGTCCCTTGAGGTTTAAACAAATTTGTGAGTTACTTCTATTTTTACGTCATCCCTCTTGGCGTTTTCCAATGTGAAATAGTAGCAATTTTTTTAAAGTAGACACTCACACTTTAAAGACAATAAGGTAGGTAGCATACAAAGAGCTACAGAAAAAGTGCCCTATTCGCTAAAGCAGTTTTTCACCCTGGGAACTACTGACATTTGGGATCAGATTAAGGCTTCTCGTGGGGACTGCTGTAGGATGTTTACTAGCATCCTTGGTTGACACACAGATGCCAGGAGGGTCCCCACCTCAATAGGGGCCAATCAGAAGTCCCCACATATTGCCAGATGTCCACTCAAAGGCAAACTGCCCCCGAGTGGAAGCTACTCCTCTAAAGACACCGTTTTTCATCCTTAGAGGTGGTTTCCAGAGTGAGAATATTACAATTATGAAATTTTTCAGGAGTCAAGGGGATTTGCTTCTACAGGCAAACAACACAGAAGCCCTGGTGAGGGCTTGGCTTCAGGGCTAAGACAACCTTACACCCCTGTTAGAAGCTGTAAGTCTAAAAGCCTGAAATAGGGAAAAACTACAAACCCAGAATTAAATTAGGTAAAGTAGAACTGAGGCGAGACAACAGAGAGTGTTAAATTTTCTCACAGGAAGTAGTAGCTGCACCTTCTCTGGAGACACTGAACATTATATTGGTAGAATAAACTTGATGCCAATATTTTATATCTGGGAAAGATGACTGGTTGGGGAATTCTCTTATTTTCATATCTTCATCTAAACCCATTAATATCTCAACTGCTTATTCTTTTCATATTTGCATTTAAATGGAATATTCTAGGCTGTCTGTATTTTGATGCTGCTGTGCATGAACTGTTTAAGGAAAATGAAACTGTTACGTAGGTAGCTAACACCTCCTCTAGGGGGGCAGCTGCTCTGCCTTTATAGGACTGCTGTCTCTCCTGTGGTGTGTGGTCTGCACCAATTTCAAGAAAAAGACAGAGCTTCCAGGGCACTAAGCTCACCATGGAAGCTGGTCTCAGCTCCACAAATGACTTTACTGTATGTGTATCACCCATGACAAACAGAAAATGTTGTATGCAGTTCAAGTCACATTGACTTAGATTAATAAAGGAAACAAAGTTTTATGACTTGATTATTCTCAAGTGGCATATCACTAAGAGAAAAGCAGCCCAAGTATCATGATAGCTTGGGGAACTGTATTATGTTTCTACAACTTTTCCAAGTGCTAAATGAAATGTCACTACCATTGAGGATTTAGCTAGAGCAAACTTATGCTCCCCAGCACATAGAGCCAAAATGCCCCTGAAGGTTTGCTTCCTGCTAATGCCTTCTCTACCTTCTCTAACTGCACATAAACAGAACTGTTCTACCAAGAGAACTACTTAGACACATTCTCTCCTGGGATATAGTTGGCTTCTGCTCATAGTTTTGTTTCACATCCATATCTAAAAATCAATATAAATACCATCTCCAAATGTTATTCCTTAGTCTACAAGAAATACAATGAAAGAAAAATTTTAGCTCTGACAGATGTAAGACTTTACCTCATTGGAGACTTCAGTATTTTGGGGGGAGGGACTTAGGGTCAGGTAGGATGCCAGGGTTGCTTAGCAAGCTCGCTGGGTTTGCAGAGCTGGGAAGTTTACTGGGAGTGGAGCATTAACCTCCTTGCTCCTTCGACAAATGACTCCAAGGACTTTGAATACAGTCCTCCCTTGGTATCCATGAGGACCTAGTTCCAGAACCTCCATGGATATTAAAAACTGCAGAAGCTCAATTCTATTATAGAAAATGGTTGTAGTGTTTGCATGTAACCTATGTATACCCACATACTTTAAATCATCTATGGGTTTCTTGTTATACCCCAAACTGTAAATGCTAAGAAAAATCTGTACAAGTTCAATAGAGACGCAATGAAGTTTTTCAAATATCTTCTCTCTGTGGTTGCTTGATTCCTTGAACTCAGACCCTATGGATACAGAGGGCCAACTATAAATCAGGTCATAACAATATCACTAAGTTACTTGATAACAGCAATCAATGTTGAAAATGGTCTTGATTGTGCCGTGATGATTTTGACTAGACAATAAGGAACTAGTCAACTGACTTAATACAGTGGTACCCCAAGTCGCAAATTCAATTCTCTCCACAATGCTGGTTGCAAACCAAACTAGACAAGGATCAAATCAAATTTCCTCGTAAGGTCAACATTGGAACTAACCACTGAATTTGATTCAGTTCTCATCCAACTTGGCTTGCAACCAGAATCATGGAAAGAGTCAAGTTCGTGAACCAAGGTACCACTGTATTCTATTGATTATTTGGGGTATGAGAATATCAGCTAAAGTTTTTATTTATAAAATCATACAAATATTTTGCTAGATTTAAACTCATAGTAACAGTATTACATTTACGTACATATTTTGTAGAATCTTATTTGTAATATTTTACATACACTATCGGGGGAGAAGTAGTCTGCATTTGATCTCAATGACTGAAGGTGAATGAGAACTCTTGGTGTTTAGTTATCCAAAATATTCATAAAGGGAGAAGCATAAGAAAGACAAGAAGCTGGTCATACTACATTATACACCCTCAGGGCCAAATCTCAGCAACCAGAACCAAAGCATCACTTCATTCTGGTATTTCCAACTCCGATAATCTCAGAATGACTTCTATGATTGTTTTATTCAGGAAATAGTCACCGAGACATTCAAATGTCTCTGGGACTACCAAGGTGAGCAAAAAAAGATATAGGGCCTGACTTCTCAATTCCTCCATTGACCACAAACTGTGGGCAATAACCAAATGAGTACAGCCATCCAAGTAAAATGTATCTATAGTAAATGCTCGGAGATACAGGGCCATGCATCCAATCAGAGAAGAATTCCCTGAATAAACAAAGGTTCATTGGAAGAGGGAGGGAAGCACATTCCACAAAGAGAGGCCAGCACTGCAAGGCACCACAGCAAGAAGGCTAGGAGGTCTGGAGCAGAACAAACCAAGGGCAGGAAGCTGCCAGATGCTCTAGGACAGGCCAACCAGGCAGAAGCCAAGGACCCAAGGCAAGCCAGTAGGCTGGCTGAGAAGACGGGCATTCCAGAGAGGTCTGTGGCCGAGGTATGCAAGCTGGAGTCCAGACAAGATGGCAGGTGCAATGAGATGAGGAACTATGACATGAGGAGTCATGGAGCAGTAAAAACCTCAATGACAGAGTGACCAGTGGGACACTGGAAAGAAGTTAGATTTTTAGTTGAAGAACAGGGTAGATGGGGACATCCTTCAGAGACAAGGACTGCAAAACGGACTATTGCAGAGAGAACTGTTGACTCCTGAAACTTGACTGAGAGTTTTGAACCACTGAGTCTCAGTCTCGGTGGAGGCAGCAAGTATTTCTCCTTGAGTTAATCATGGCTGTGTAGACTCTTGCCATGCTGCTTGGATACAGCCCTCTGTCACCTCTGAAACTCTTCCTTTAACTCAGGCTCACAAAGGAGCAGAAATGAGTACAGTGGCCCTGCCTGAACTAATAATTCACCCACCAAATCACTCGCTCTGTAAAACCCGAACAGGGTAATACTGGGAGGGGCTTTTCTACACGGCCAAAGCCAGAGGGGACGCTCCGAGCTAACAAGGCACCGCAGTCGTAAACGGGAGGTGTGTTTCATCTATACTTGCCTTTGTGGTTTTGACTTTATTGCCACTGCTACAGGACCAACCTGAGTAATCGGGCAGCACTCTGCAATCCTCTCCATCCAAGCACGGGTTCATGTGGCACCACCACTTCTGAATCACGATGGAAGCTGGAAGACAGAGGCCATACGGACAAAATAAAACTCGACGCGGGTTAGGACACTGACAGTTAATGAGAATGACTTCACCGTATAAGGAAATTTAAAGAAGCCAATCAACCACCTACTCGACAAAATTAAATACTTCCCTTTTCACGGTCGGCTCTGTTACACGGCTGGTGAGCGCAGGGTTTGTGGTAGGCCTGCCTGAGTCTGTATCTAGCTGTATTACTTTCTAGATTTTTAAATGACCTTGGACTGGTTCTCCAACTCCTTTTCACCTCAGTTTCTTCACTTAAAGGGGGATAAAAATAGATCCTCGTCCCAGATGTCAAAAGGAGAAAGTTAATCCACGTAAGGCACTCTGCCAATTTTGGACCGGTCCTTGTGTTCTCAGGAAAGGTTAGCAGGTGCATGATATCATGCTAGGTGTTGATCCAGCACTGGTGTCATGGTGGATGCCCTTTGTTAATTAACAGCAAAGATGGAAAGCAGTAAAATTTCACTCCTAGAGGGTGCTCACCTCTCCAGGCTATTGCAGTTAGCAGAAGTCACTTGAAGTGGGAGGGCCTGGCCTTTCCTGACCTAGTCCACTGGGTGAACAGGTTAGACTAGTTAGCTCACTTGTGCACTATGACCTCACCATCCCCAGACTAGTCTCCTCATAAAATGACCTGTGTTTTAAGCTTATAAAGCAGAAAATAACATGCCAGATCTATGGGACAGAAGTAGAGGAAACCTCACCATCTTGGCTGGTTAATCCTACAGGATTCACAGGGCAAAAAGAAAAAAAGCTTGTGATTGAGCTTTTAAGGTGAACACAGTCACTAGGATAGAGGTGAAGCAAATAGAATTGGCCCCTTTTTTCTTGTTGAAACAGAAGACTTGCATAGAGAACATCCCCTGGTGGCTATTTTGGAGAAGAAAGAATTATAGCAGTGAGGGCAAACACTTTAGAGACAAATGGCTAAACTGCAACCCCAAATCCACTTATTTATTGCAAAGTGGCAACACTGCAATTAAACCTGAATACTGAGGATTTAGCTTAGAAAAAAACAACTCATACATTAACATCTTTTTGTCTTGAAGGAAAAACAACATGTATGACACAGGTTTGTCACCACTAAATTTTAGTCTATTGTTTCTGAACTAGAGAGATGTATAGCCCAAAATTTTTTTTAATTTTAAAATATTGACACATTGTGTAATGATTACCAAAAATTAACTCACCCATACTGTACATTAGATCCCCAGAACTTATTTGGCTTACTACGGAGATTTTATGCCACTTGACCAATGTCCTTCCATTCACTATCCCAGCCCCTGGGAATCACAATTCTACTTTTTGAGATTCCATACATACCTGAGATGACACAGTATTTATATTTCTGTGCCTGGCTTATTCTACTTAGCATAATGTTTTCCAGGTTCGTCTATGCTGACAAAAGATGGCATAATTTATTTTTTATAACTGAGTAATACTCCAATGTATATATAAACTACACTTTATTCATCCTTCAACAGGCACCAAGGTTCTTTCTGATTCTCAAGTACTGTAAATAATGCTGTAATGGAAGTAAGTGTGCAAATATCTCTCAAAGATATTGATTTCAGGACTGAGAATATAGCTCAGTGGTAGAATAATTGCTTAGTATGCATGAGGCCCTTGGTTCTATCTCCAGCACCACACACACACAAAGGAGCTACTGATTTCATATCCTCTGGACTTTACCCAGAAACCCCAAGGGTTTCTGGATAATATGCTTTTCTCTTTAATTTTCTGAGGAACTTCTGTACTCTTTTCTACAATGGATGTACAAATTTACATCCCCATCAACAATATATGTGTGTTATCTTTTCCCTATATTCTCACCAAACTTGTTTTTCTTGTCTTGTTTGATAAAAGCCATCCTAGTAAGTGTTAGTAACATTTCATTGTGGTTTTCATTTGCACTTCCATGATTATTAGTGGTATTGAGCACTTTCATATACCCATTGGACATCTGTATATCTTCTTTGGGAAAATGTCTATTAAGGTTCTTTGTCTAATTTTAATTGTGTTTTGCTTTTGGTTAGTGTTTGAGTTGCTTATACACTTTGGCTATGAACCCCTTACAGAAATACATCGTGCTGGGGCTGGGGATTTAGCTTAAGCGGTAGAGCGCTTGCCTAGCAAGCACAAGGCCCTGAGTTCGATCCCCAGCACCAAAAAAAAAAAAAAAAGTCACTTGGTATTTAAATCAGGAAGTGCCAACACTGAGGGAGGCAGATTGCTGATTGGGTGATTCATTTTTGTCGGAGAAAGTTATACTTTGGGGGGAGGAGGCTGCGAACATCAGAGCAATCTCACAAATGTATGGAGCTGTGTCACTTTTAGGGTGCCTTTATCAGTTGTTCCTTTTCCATTTGTCCCAATAAGCTTCAAAAGCAGGAAAAGGAGGCAGATGGAGCTAGAATAAAAACCAGAGCTTTCTGCAAAGTTAGTGAATTATGGCCGGAGGCCAGAGATTCCAGAGTATCTTCCTTTCTATTCTGCACTCTTTCTACTATACCACCATGTTCAATAGTATTTTACTTTACTTATTTTTATTATTCTAATTTATGGGAGATGATGTGATAATGCAGGTATACAGTGTGTAATGATCAAATCAAGGTAGTTATTTCCATCCTGATGAACATTTAAAACTTTTTCAATTAACATGTACTAACTGCACGTACCTACAAAGATACAGTGTGATAGTCAATACGTGTATACCGTATGTGATGAGCTGTTACACAGACTGCTGACCAATCATTCATTATTTTCTGAAGCTTTAGTTTGGTCCCAAGTGGCTATGAAGGTGACTAAGAGAGGGTTTCCAAGCCTTCACTTAAAATACCATCTGCAAGGCTAGAAATGTTGTGTAAAGTTGAAAATATCTCTCATCTTGAGAACTGTTCCTCAGACAAACTTTCTACACTCAGCAGTGTGAAACAAGGCAGTCTGTGAAAGACGCTGTAACAGGTGACTACTGGTCTGGCCAAGTAAAACAGGGTTTTGGGACACAGCATCCCACAGCAGACCCATGTGCCTCAGGTAAGGTGGCATGAGGGAAGCAGTGGCCACCAGCTAAGGAGCAAGTCTGGAAGAAACCCTCAGGCGATCTTGACTCCAGCTGGTTCTCTAAGCAGTAGCAAGCCATGGAAGATGTGTGAGACCAGGAAACCTGGGGCCTAGAAAAGTAGCTTGGCAGGGGATGCCAGCAGGATGCAGGACAGAAAGAACTCTAAAAGGGGAGACTAGTTGAGGGGTGAGTCCTGCAGAGGAACACAATGAATCAGAGTATCTTAGCATCACTGCAGAGTCTGTCAGCACTTCTGGGGCCCCTGCAGATACAAGATACTCCCAATGCCAAAAACCTGGAAAAGGAGCTTGAGGGGAAAAAATAACAAGCAAAAGATTCAGGTGTCTATGGCAGAAAAGCATGCCACTTCTTAACTATAAAGAAATTAAAATACTATGCATATGCTTTTAAAGGATTTAGATGAAGGAAACAAGATCAGAGTCTCACAAACTTGTTTACCCGTTTCCCTTCACTTAATTGGAAAATACGGAGTGATTCTCCTCCAGACAAATGTGCGATGAACTCCTTAAAAATAAAAATCATTTTCATACCTTGCAGAAGAGTCCACTGAGTGAGGTAACCCCACCAACAGATACTTTGCCCATAATGGGACTCCTCTGTGAAAGACTGAACAGCAAATGTTCTTTTAGAGAGAAGAGACATAAAGTAGCTAATACAGTAAACTAACTATTGGCTTCAGATTCCTTTATAAATTAAGGACTAAGGGCTCCCAGCAAAGGCAAGGAAGTTGAAGTTTCATGTGCATCCTGAGCACAACTTCGGGCTGTGACAAAGGACCAGGAATAGGATTCTATTAAAATGACCGTGATAATGTCATCCCACTTTTCTGAACATTATCTTCTTAGGAAAGTAAGTTTGTAGAAGACAAATATTGTCTTCCTGTTAAAATGAGAAAGTATCTCACCACTGCTATTTTTAAAATAAAAATCTTTTCAAAGTCCCATGCTTCCTGATTTAGAAAACAAATAATATCCACTAGTTTCAAGAATGCCAACCTGTAATAAATTTCTAGTTTCATACAGAAAAAGAGGACAAAAAGACAGTGGAAGTGACCAGTTCTTATGATCTGTGCCTAGATGTCCCCCCGAAGCCTCAGGCCATCACAAGTGGGGCATTTTCAGAGGTGGCTGGATCTAGAGGGTGTGATTACTAAACTAGTCCACTGAGTAGTTTGGCGTAATTCTGCTGGGATCAAGGATGTGATGCTAGGATTAAGGGTGGGAGTGCTACCCACCCTGAGGATGAGTAGCCTGGATAAAATACAAAGGACAGAAAGAGGCTTGTCAATCCCTCTCCTTTTGCTTGCCTTGATGCCTTCTGCCTGTCTGCCATGCCGCCCTGCCTCGGACCCAGCCGATTGTAGACTGAAACCTCTATAAACTGTGATCAAATAAACCTTTCTCCTTTCAATTTCGGTTGTCGGGTATTTTGCCTCAGCAACGAGAAAAGTAAGACATCAGTCAACTCTAAAATACTCTTTTCTAAGTGAAAATTCAATTTGACTAATTAGCTGCTTTGCTTCAGATGAGTTTTTTAAACTCTTATAAAACAAATGTGTTTATATAGCCATTCAGATAAGCACACCTTTGAATCTCACTTTTCAAGAGTTGGTCTTTCATGTGTTGACTTAGCTGTATTTATATAGATTTAAGGCTTTTCTACGAAGGTGTATTTTTACCTTTCAGCTATGGGCAAAATGATTAAGAAAACATCTTCCTAGAATATGTATCATCTAGAATATGCTCTAAGATTTTAACATATATTTATTTTGTTATTACTGGTATTTCAGTATGCTCATTGTGTTCTTGAAAAACGAAACCATTTGTTAGCTTTTATATTACTGTTTCAAGAAACCCTAATTTAAATCACTCAACATACATAGGAGCAGAAGAGTACTAATAATTTTTAAAGGACTCTTATTTGCACATCCTGCCAATTACACAGTGTGGTTATTTCCGAAGTACACAGGGTCCTGAAGGAGTTGGTGCCTGAGTAAGTACAGTACAGACTGACCTTGGTGAAGTAGGTGTGTCTTCCTTGATAAATGCAGCCTCACAAAGTAACATCCCCACATACTCGGGATTTCTAAGCCAGGGTTTCTCACATTAGAACAACTGACATTTGGGGCCAGTTGATTCTTTATGTAAAGTCTCTTCTGGGCATTGCAAGAGGTTTAACAGTATCTGTAGCCTTTGTGTGATAGATGCCAGCAGACCCTCTCCGAAGTATCAAATGTCCACAGAGGGACAAGATCACCCCTGGTTGAGAAACATTAATGTATAGTTTTTAGGCCTCCTCAGCCCAACGTGAAAGGTGTGCTAGTTTTATCAGACTTGCTCAAACCACTGGCCAATGACAATAATCCTAACCCACGGTAAATACCGTGCCACTTCTATCCTGTGTCTCCCTGCCTTCCTATTATGGGCAGCTCCACAAGTCTAAAATCTACTTGCCTCCCACTCACTTGCTCTCTCACACAAATCCTGGGATTCCCATTGACCTGTAAAATGAAAAAAATCACATTTTTCCTTTTCAGAAATCCTATAGTGTTTTGTAGGAGCTCTGCCCATAGCAGTTCATAGATTCATTTATTGGCATACTCTGCTTTGTCCACTCTCCTAAAACGCAAATTCCCACGTTAAATTAAATCCTACTCCAACAATAAAGGTTCTGTTTACCTCTCCAGTCTTGGGTCCTACCATTTCCCAGCAGACCAACCTATCGTCTAGTTCCCACTCATTCTCACGTGCTTTGTGCTGCCTCATTCCCTAAATTCTCTCCAGTCCCCATAGCCTTCCACCTAGTAAATCCAGACCCACTGCTTCCCAGAGGGCCCCCTCTCTGATACCTTCTCTGTTCTGCCACAGTCCTGGTCCTTCACTTAGGAGAGTTTATCTGTGTCTCCTGAACTATGGGCTCCCTGAAAGCAGGTCCTGAGTCTCATCATCCTTCTGTCCCCCAGCATCAGGGACAGAGCAGGCACAAAGGTGCTCAATTAAAATTTGGTGAATGAACTACATGCAGTACACATGTCCTTCCAAAACCCACAGTATTTCTGCAAAGTAATGCTCACTGCGGTGCACCTGTCACAAACAAAAACTCAGAAAACCACTTTATCTTTTCTGTGGCAAGGAAAACATGCCCAATTTAAAAATCCAACAAAAACACATCAAGAGAAGCCCTATGCACACTCCATAAGGCCACGAGAGTTGTCTGCAGTCCAGACAGTAACTCTTGTCCCTAACTAAACCTGTTCTGACACCTCAGAAAAGTTTCAGAAACAGGGGCATCTCTGGAAGATTTAAAAAATAGCCTTTAAAGTAACTGTCTTCCATTCTGAACCTTTTGTCTTATTAATCTCTTTTAAACCCGGTATTTAGAAAGCATTCATTTCAGCACAATAAATTAAGCTTCCTTGTACTACACATTTATCTCATTTTATCATAAAACTGCTCAGCATTATCTCTATAGAGCAGTATTTTGATAAATGGGCAGAATATAACTCCCACCACAAAGCAGCCTTCTTTTGGTCCAGACTCAAAAGGAAGGATGCTAAGCACTGAACAACTGTCTAGTTCAGCACCCAGGAACCACAGTCTCAATCAAGCAATTCCCCATCCCTCCCACCCAATCCTGAACATGTAGCAAAGATGCATTTCAATAAGACAAGGGGATTTCTTAAGTCAATTATAACCAAAAAAAGTTTGGGGAGGATGGGTAAAAACAGCTGATTTTTCTATTTAACTAATAAAAGCTGTGGTTTTACAGAAAAACAATGAAAATACTAGTTAAGTCTCTGTGGTGGAGATTAACAAAAATGCAAAAAGGATATTCCAATTTCTGAGTCAACATTAATTAGCGCCCTGATCCGACATCTTCTTGCCTTTGTTTTAATATAAATGTAAATTCAAGTGAATTTTATGTCTTAGATCCTCTTTATTCTTATTGACAAATAAGATAACAGGAGCATATCAGCGAAGAATGGATCTTCCTATATGCCAATTAACAGCATGATACTGCATAATTATTACGGGATAAAGATTAAGCAGATAAAGCTAAAAAGCCCTAATGGAAACATTCAGATAAGAAACAGAAGATCAGGGGATAGAAAACAGACATACATGCTAAATAAAGCTTAAACTCAGAACAGCTCCTCAATGACTTTGATCCAGTATGCTGTCTGGAACCCTGACTGTTTGCCAGGCGATGCTAGCTATAGGGGACACCCAGAGGAAGACCTATCACAATCCAACCTTTCAGGATGTTGGTATTCTCTGGCCATACGTGTTACACTGAAGTTACACATTTACATACAGCATATCCTACACTTTGCAGTAGTCTTCCTCTGGCCATACATGTTACACTGAAGTTACACATTTACATACAGCATATCCTACACTTTGCAGTAGTCTTCTAGCCACAAATGCCTCTTCAAAAACAAATTCACAATAGCCACACTGACTTATGCATAACTATGATACATCATCATCACAGAAAGTTCTAGAGCTTCAGAGACCCTGGTCAGATACCACATAGTCTCTATCACTGGTCCTATGAAGCTAGGAAAGTCATTTAGTTAGACTGTAAGACTGTGCTTTGCTACAGACACAACCAAAACTTCCATGAATGGATAAATGAATTATCACCTATCCATTCAATGGCACGGTATGGAACAGCTGAAAAAGCCCAATTAGATCAACTGTATACTAGCACCTACCGATCTCTACAACATAATACTGACAAAAATAAAAGGCAGATGGACTAAGAAATATCCACTGTGATACTATTTGTGAAGAAATATATTCATACTGAAATCTACCACTCCTGGCTACATATGTATCTCCAAATACACAAACATGGAAAAATATACTAACTAAAGAGATAGTTATGCTATGGGTGGTTGCCAAAGGAGATTTTGTCTAATTTAAAACAACCTAGTCTAGTGTAAAACGATGGTTAATTATGGTATGGCAACTTGGGTGGATTAAGAAAAGCCCAGTGGATTAGCAGAGCACAGTTCTGGGTGTGTCTGTGGATGATTAACATGAAGGCCACAAACTAAGGAGGGAAGACCCAACCTGGATGTGGATGGCACCAACCAATAAGAATGTATCCTGGGTGGAAGAAAAGGGAAAGTAAAAGGAAGTCTTTGATCTGTCTTCTCCATTGCCATTGGAGGTTTGTCTCCAGTTCCTACAGGCTTCCAGCACACACTCTTCAGCCTGCCAACACCCATCCTTTGGCTTTCTGACTTGGACTCTCTCATCAGCTTCTACAGTGAGCTCTAGGCCATCAAACTTCGACTGCAGCTTCCGGCTCTCTGGCACACACATTGCCATTTTGTATTCTTCCACCTGATTCCACAGGCAGCCATTGTAGTAAGCCTGCTTAATAAATCCTTTACAGGTAAGGTATTCATATTTTCTTAGGTAAACATGGTAATAGTTGTTCTTACTCTGTCAGTACTTAGCAGGCCCTAATAAAAATGCTAAATACCGGAAAGAATTATATATGAGACTTTTTAAATCTGAACATTCTAGGCTAGACAGGATATAAAAATAGCTCATACTATGATTCACAAGTTCCTCTAAGAAGTTTAAAGCCTACAGAGGCGGGCAAATGCAGTTGTTATCTTAAGAGAGCATTCTGTGATTAGTGACGATGACTCAACCTTCCTTCCGCTGTACTAAAACTAGTTCATGGGCGGCCAACGCACAGAGATGAAAATAGGAGCTCATCCCTGCCCACAAGCTGCTTACAGCCTGGCAGGAAGGTAGACATTCAGCAAGTTTTTACAAAATGGGATGCACGTCATGAATTAGAAGGATGGGGAAACCTAAGAATATCCAGGAGATTTAAAAGCAGAGCAGGCAGTAAGTCAAACGTGTCATGACCAGAAAGACAATAATTCTGGAAAAAGAATATGAAGAGACAAGAGGGAATGGAAGGAGTTCTAGTCTGGCAAATGCAGAGTGGTTGAAAGGGAGAAGCGAGACAGAGCCAGATCATGTGAGGCTTTGTAAGACATGAGAAAGAATCCCAAGTTTTTCCTAAAGACAATAAAAAGCATTTTAAATGCAGTTTTGAGCGTAAGAGATAGTTACGTTTGTGTGAAAGGACCATCCTGGCTACAGAATGAGAAAGGGAAGGCCAGGAAGAGTAAGCTCAGCAAAATGTCATGCTGGCTCCTGGACTGTGGCGATCCGCAGGGATGGGGAAGAGTGAACTGACCGAGCAGCAGCAAGGAGACGGCACAGACATGATTTGGAATCAGCGAGTGGAGACGATACACATCTCCTACTGTCCCGGCTGAGGATGTAAGAATCTGGCAATTCTCATTTAAATTTCATTTTTTGAATGTCACAGATGCTTACTTCCTTGTGTAGGTCCGCCCCCCTTTATCAGTAATCCCCAAATCCAAACAGCGCTGAAAAGGGAATGTTTTTCTGTAGCATGACAGCAAAAGTGGACTTGAATTGACAGAAAGGGCTTCATATTCCCTCGCGCCATTCTGCACAAATAGTCATGTATTGCACTATAAAAATATCTAAGACTCTGGGTTCTGAGTGGAGAACACAGTAGGTCTATCAGGCAGCAGATAGTATAGGTACTATGTTGCCCTTATATAATTTGAACAAACTCTGAACCTTCTCTCCAAAAGGGGAGAAGAGAACACTGGGGAATCCAGCAACATCTCCGGCCCCCAGTGTTTCTGATAAGGAATTGCAGGTAAGAAGTTTTCTGTTTTCTCTTTCCTGCATTAAAGGTAGCCGAGATGGTACCTGATGATAAATACCACTGTGACCACACAGCCCATAAATCTGTGTGTGTCTGTGTGTGTCTGGCGGGTTGTACGTCAACTACAATTACATAGTCAACCACAAGATCTGGAGTTAAGAATGTGCACCTATTTGTGTTTCAATTGCTGACCTTCAGACATGCATCTACAAGATGCACAAGCCTGCAAATGTTCCTTCTTGGGGAGATGTCTTGGCATCGCAGAGCAGCTGCTGCAGGGATCACCCCATGTGCCCGTTCCCCCGGGGACGGGTGCTTGTCTCTAACAAGAGGCCTACTGGAAGAAGCCAGGGACATCAAAAGGAATCAATCCCAGGCCTTCACCTACAACCATCGGCATTCATTCATACATGTTTTTAGCCACCGGCACAGTGATCTGCCAGGGGACTTAGGGTCTACAAATGAATGATACATGATCCCAAAGTATTCTCAGGGAAGTTACTCCAAAGATCTTTTATAAATGTTTGTTAAAAATAAAAAGAACAACAGAAAAGAAATTGCTCTATAACACTAAGCATGAGGTAGGTGAAAGGGCCAGACTGCTAGTTTTAAGTACACAGTAGTCAGCCCCCCATTTCCCACGGGCTCAGCATCCACAGTTTCCAGTGACACAGAGGAAAAAAAATTTTTTTAAAACAGCACTTGTACTGAATGTGCACACATTGTTCCCTAAACAATACAGTACAACTGTTTATATAGTATTTACATCGTATTGGGTATTACAATTAACCTGGGGAAGATTTAAAATATACAAGAGGATTTGTACAGGCTCTATGTAAACACCATGTCCTTGTATATAGAGGACCTAAGCATCTGCAGATTTTGGTTCCTCTGGAGGATCCCAGAACCAGTCCCTCAAGGCTGTTCAGGGGCAAATGCATAAAGAAGGGGAGAAGAGAGCAGCTGGGGAAACAACAGTTTTGCTAGGTGAGCTCTGGAGACAGGTGAGCGAGGCGGCATTGAAACACACCTTTCCAACAGTCCTTTAATGGACTCCCCCACTGGTACCTCCTGAACACTTGCCTTACTCACCAAAAATGTTTGGCTTTGGATTGGCGTTGATACTGACTTTAAAGCAACTGAGGTCTCTAAGGATTGCAAAGACTCTAAGGCAGCCAAGGTCTTGGGAGTTTCAGGCCTTCTAGGAATACTGGAGACACTGACCAGAAAAGATCTTACCTTCAACGCAGGAAGGCTGAGCCCGAGTTGTGCCTGCAACCTGCCCTGGGAAGCAGGAGCACTTGACGGTCTGTGAGCGCTCTTCGATGCGGTTCTTATTGCAGCATCGGTGCACCGCGACCACCTCACAGGTGCCTTGCTTGATTTGGTGGTTGCCTGATAGGGAACAAGGGAGACAGACAGACTCAGGCTATTAGGAGAAAGTGAAAACATAAATAATGCAATGATTACATTTTTCCAATTTGTTATACTGTGCTTATGAATCTTTTTAATGTTTTATACTGATGTCATTTAGATTTTCTGCAAAAGTAGTAAGAAAAATGCAGAAAACGCCTGTAACCCTATAGATATTTGGCCTCCAGGACTCCCAACTCCTAGGGTCGCATTCATGGTTATGTTACACTGAATGACGCAAGAGATTCTACACGTGTGATTAAGATTACTAATTGGTTGATTTGAAGAGAGGGAGTGTAACTTGGATTATTGAGGTGGGACTAACGTGATCGCATGAGCTTTTCAAAGCAGAGAATTGAAAGCATAAAGTGAGCCGCAGGACCTCTGTTAGGTCAAAGATAGAAGTAGCCCCCGTCAAGGACCTGGAGAACTCCGTCCTACAACTACAAGGAAATGAATTCAGCCAACGACTACCGGGAAGTTGGAAGCAGATTCTTCCCTGGATCCTCCATCTTGCTAATAGTTTGATTTTAACTCAGTGTGAGATCCTACACAGAGAATCCACCAACGGTGGGCCAGACCCTTGACCTTTGGATATAAAATTCTGAATTTACAGCAATTTGTTACATCACAATAGAAAATATACGGCCATACACCCAGATTCGCTACTTGTTAACATTTGGCCTCATCTGCTTTATCATTCACTGTCACATACTTTTGCAAGCCATCTGAGAGAAAGTTGTAGACAAGATATCCACTTACTCCTAGACACTGCCATATATTCTAAAAGTGGAATTCTCATATAATCATTAGTCAGAAAATTTTGTATGATATGCTGCTATAGTCAAATTTTTCCAATTATCCAAAAAATATCCTACTATAGTATAACTATTTCTCCCCCAACTCAGGAACACATATTGCATTCAGTTGCCAGGTTTCATTAGCCTCCTTTAATCAGAATCTATTCCTCAATCTTTCTTTTTCTTGACCTTAACATTTGAAAGAGTACATGCCAGTTATTTTATAGAAGGTCTCTCAATATGGGTTTGCATTATGCGTCCTTTTGATTGAATTCAAGTCATGAATTTTGAGCAGAGTACCCAGAAGTGACACTGTATTGTTAGTATATCATATCAGGAAGCACAGTGTCCCTTTGTCCCATTTTCAGTGGTATTAGCTTTAATCACATGATTAAGATGCTAACTGACAGGCTTCTTCATTCTTCTTTCCTTTTATAATTAATATGCATCAGAGAGAAGATACATAGACTATGTAAATGTCTCATTCATCAACTTTTTACCCATTAGTTTAGTAGCTGTTGATAATTTCCACCTGAGTCTTAATATTTATGGTTAAGACTGATTCAATTTCAATGTTCAAATTATTCCAGATATGGGCAGGAAGACACCCTTCATATTTGGCAGCTGAGTCTTTTTGACATATCCTTTTAATTCTGGGAGAATGTACTAAATTTCTGGCCCACAAGATTTTCCAGGTATAACCTGTATTTTCCCTGCCTCTGTCATTTCTCTGGGGAGCTTGATTTCTTCTGGAAGGGCGTCAGATGGAGAAGCCAAGTCTTCTTTGTTGCTGCAGAGCAGTGAATTGTGTGTGTACCACATGAGTCCAAGCTGCTGTCTTCAATTTTAATCTAGCACCACGAGGGCTAGCTACTCTTTCGTTTTATATGCCAGTAATCACAAATCCGACTTCCAGAGCCCGTAGTTTCAGGATTGTACATTCTTTTAAGTTTAATTCATATTCCAATCCATTTTTTATCAGTTAGGAGTCTTGTTTTACAACAACAGAAACTGATTCAAGCTAATTTAATATAAAGAGAATTTACTGGAAGATGATCAGCACTTTGCAGAACCAAGAGAAAATGAGCTTAACATTGAGTGAAACCACTCTTGTAACCCAACCTGAGTATTTCCCTGTCATTCTGCTCCAGCTGTCACTTCTAGGAAGGCAGCGTCAGACAAGCTAGACTCATATCACATGTCAAGTGAATGGCCATCCTCAAAGTGCTCTCCGACACGCCCACCTTCTAGTATCCACACCTCTGTGCAGACCCTTCTCACATGGTGTCAGAGTTGTTCTTTACAACACGTCATGTTAAAGGTGAGGAAGCTTTTGTCCCTGCCTCTCAGGTCACACACTCTGGGGTAACGATCGCACAAGCAGCAAGAAACTGAAATGTCTTGCCAAAAGCCATGTACGTGAGTAGAGTCCTAAGAAAAGCCTTCCCACGCTGGACCACAGCTGGGCTGTGTGACAATGGTATGTCACAACAGAAGTCATGATTTGTCACTCATTTGCTATGATTAAAAATAATATAAACAAAACTGTAAAATAATGCTTAGAAATTAATGAGATTTTTTTCAAGTATCCTCAAAACACTCGTGAGTTTCACATACATCCATTTACATACAAATTACTACATGAATTGTAAGCAATCTGATCTCCCCATTAAAAGAGGTTGCCCCATGGATCCCCATGGTTAATGTTTTGCTTGGTTTCTCTTGATGTATAAAGTATTCCATAAAGACAAGCTTGCCAACAAATAACCTTCATATTATTCTGACCCTCCCTCTCATACTATCTTTTCTAAATATTTAATTTCATTTTTATGATAATTACCAGCATGTACTAATTATACCAATTACTGGATCATCATGGCATTCTATGCACGCCTATATTGTGCTTTGATCAAGGTGTCTTAAATATTGGTCAAAGTGAAATTCAGCTGGCGATGAGAACAAAGACTAAGGTAAAGTTTCACTCGTAAAATACAACATAAAAAGCGCCCAGTGAATCAAACTTACTAGCAAGAAACTTTTCAATCTACTACTTGAAATATGAATATAAAGTGATGTATTCTAAACCAAATTGGATCATCATAAGATTGTTGGTTTCCCATGGGAAGTTGTATACAATAATAAAAATATAAAAGTATTCCTAACGTCTGCAAAGTAGAGTAAGACATTAGCAGTGAGTAAGCAGGAAAGTGAAGGTGAGAAGGGTTGGTGAGAAGATCCTGCTTTGGTTTCCAGTGTGCAAATAAGCACTTCGGATTGGCCATTCCCTGACTACCAACGCCTGGCCCTGTGGAGAAGCCAGGATGAATTCACTGTGTGCCCTGCCCTGGGTCGCTGTGTCTGTATGGTTAGGTTGTCATAATAGAATACCATAGACTGGGAGGCTTCAAAAATACTTTCTTCTCAAGTTCTGAACACTGCAAATCCAAAGCACAGTGTCAGCCAGTTCTATCACTGGTGAGGACTCTTGCTGGCCTGCAGACTACCACCTTCTTGCATGGAGGGGAAAAAGCTAAGTGGTCTGTTCCCCTTATATAAAGATACCAGCCCTGTTCGATTGGGGCCCGCCCTTCTCACCTTCCCACCGGCCCGGGCACAACACAATCGTATTCAAGGTTAGAGCCTTACTGTGTAAACAGGAAAAACAAACACCTGGTCCATAACAAACGTCACACCTGATTATTAAATGACCCTATGGAGTTTGTAATGAAGGTAGCTTCATTAAGAATATGAAATAAATATGCGTTATTAACTTTTTAGAATATTCAAGAAGTAACTTGGACATTCAGGAACAATACTATTTGCTTGGAACTCTGTTGCTAGCTACTTAAATAATCACCTACCAATGGAAATGGATTTATTTTTCTATTCAAATTTGGTACTAGTTGGGACCACACTGAATATTCAGTTTGCCTGATCCAGGATTTTATTTATATGCCACAACTATCGTACTATTGTACAATACAATGCTATGGTATTCATTTTAGGATATGTATTTTGGTGATCTTTTACAACACCAGTAAGGTGGCACAACTAACGGCACCTAACAACTGGCGTTAACTTTTCCTTTGTAGTAGTATACACAATGGTGAAGCATGGATGTGAGGGTGATCTGGCTGCAACATCTGTCACCCCATTGATCGCCAGGGTTGATTTGGCTGATCTGGCTGGCTAGGCAGGTGTCCCCTTCCTCCCTCACCACTCCATGTGCATCCCTCCCGAAGCTGCGCGCTCAGTCGAAAAGGACGACCACCCCCGATAGAGGAGGACCGTTTCCTCGGTCAAGGGTATACGAGTAGCTGCGCTCCCCTGCTAGAACCTCCAAACAAGCTCTCAAAATGGTGAAGCATCTTACAACTCTCGACACGCCAGATTTGAGGAAAAATGATAGATGGTAGGCACTGTTCTAAATTGTTTTAAATAACCTGTATAATCTTTAAAAAGTGCTAGAAGACAGGTACTGTTTTTACTCCTATTTTACATCTCAACAAAATGTACAGAGATGAATTTGCCCATGGTCACATAAATAGCCATGGGAACAGGGTGAGAGTCAACGCAAGCCATGAGTGTGCTTTCACAAGATAGTGGAATGGTGCCCTGCCTGCTTAACAGCTTGTGGTTTACCAAGCAGAGTCGAAATGTCATCTCTGCCTCTGCGAAGCACAGGACATGGCTCAGTTTCCCATCTTCTACTGAGTGGCAGTGTTTCTAGAAATCTGTGTACTTGTGACACTGAACTGTAATTTTTGGGTAAGTATTGCCTCATTTCTTCGTAATTTTTTGGTGCAAATAACAGGTACTCTAAAACAAGTACTTAAAATTTCTCAAAGCTTGATGGTGTAAGATAAAGACCCAACGTGCACAGCACACAGACTGCTGAGTATGATCGAGCAGTTCATAACAATCCATTAGTCAAGGTCTCTAGAGAGATAGGACTAAAAGGATGTTTAGAGAGAGAGGTGTATTATAAGGAATTGGCTCACATAATTATGGAGGGAGTCGAGTCCCGAGATCTGCAGTTGGCCAGCTGGAGACCCAGGAGAGCCAAGTGCACGTTTCCAGTCCAAGTCCAAAGGCCCTAGAGCCAGGAAAGCCAATGATCTAATTTCTATCTGAATATCTGCAGGCTTGAGACCCAACAAGAACTAATGTTACAGCTCAAGGCCAAAGGCAGGAAAAGAGCAATACTTCAGTTGAAAGGCAAACTGGGCAAAGAGAATTCGCTCTTCCTCAAGGGAGCACCAGGCTTTTTGTTCTGTTCGGGCCTTCAGTGAGTTGGATGAAACCCACCCATGCTGGGAAAGGTGAGCTCACTACTCAGCCTACAGATTCAGATGTTAATCTCTTCCAGAAAACTCTCACAGACACACCCTGAATAATATTAGATCAAAGATCTAAGTTAACACATAAATAAACCATCATGGATATACAACTACCTATGACATATAATGTTGTTGGATGGGAGAAAAAAATGAAAGCCAAAATGAACAGAAATCAGTGACTTTCATGGTGGGTTTATTTCTGAAATTTTTGTGGGACACACACTTTGTCCAATAAGCCTGGTACCAAGAGTGGGCACGTCAAGTAAACTCACATAAGACAGAGAGGAGTTTCTCTTAAGCAGGAGGGAAACATTTTGACGGGATCCGTGTTGGAAACTGAAGTGAAATATTGAGAACATAACATGAGGCCATACAGTATGTGAGAGGCTGCAGCTGAAACTTCTCATAGGGAGTTTGAAGTTTTCAAGTGTGGACTGGAGTAGGTAAGTGAGTAATCCAGAGCCAGGCTGCTCTCTGGAGGAAATCTGGACAAGAAATAAGGAAAACCATATTCCATGCTGTCTGTTAGCCCTTCTCAGCTGCCAGGCCGCCCCCTCCTGGCTTTGTCTGTGTGGGCAGATGAGTCAGCACTGATTTTGGTTCATTCTACCAACACTCAGCTACAACATACAGCATGCTACAGGCCTGCACGAGAGACTGTCTGTGGTGCTTTTCAACGTATGTTTAAAGTGGGGAAACTTGAAAGCGTTACTTCTTTTTCACACTTCTGAAATTGCGTTCAGACTGCACATATTCTTTTCAAAAAAGACAAACTATTGGCAGGACTGTAAAATGCAAGATGCCTCTTTTCCTTCTCACTAGAATAGTTAATGTAGATACCACAAAAGGCATTATGATAATCCTTGCAATAAAAATTGATTGCTTCAGGATTGCTATAGAGGATGGATTAACTTTATCTGAAGAGTAAATAGCTTAAATACATATCAGTTTTTTCCTTACTAAATACGCCTTTAAGAAAAGTTCCAAATGACAGGGGAAAGTCCCCCTTGGCCCAGTGCAGGCCCGGCCTTTCCATTGTCCGGGGAAAGAACACACAATACTTCTCTGCAATGGCATTCTGCTGAAGCTACTTGAAAGCCAACAGAGACACAGAAGGCATTAGATTAGAGCGACTTTCTTCATGCTATTATTTCCCTTGTATCCTTCCCTTTTGTTCAAATCCTTTTTCTCCTTTCTCCTCCTCCTGCCTAGTTCTAGAAAATGTATCCTCAAAGACAAGTATCACACTCCAGTGATCTTCTTAGAAGGTATTTATTTGATTCGAGTGGTTTTCTCAACTTTTCTCTCCATGGGGGAGCTGAACAGAGGAGAAAGAAGACTGAATAAAAGATTTCATAAAATGAAAGCAGAGAACGAGGCCATGGCTACTCACTGCCTGTGCAAACATGCCCAGTATCCCTGGTTGTGATTCCTTTGTAATTCTCAACCCGCTTCCTCTTCCCATACCCCAACTTGGCTTTTAGTCAAGGAGGGAAATGTCAGCAGCCATCAGCTGGACCAATGTGGTCATTTAGGACCACCCAGCCTCTAATGTGGGTCATGTTCACTCCTACGTGTTGAGGGCACAGCAGAAAAGAAGACACACTTCTGGTCTCAACAAGCAGAGATGTCACTTGGAAATATGCTACACTTCTCCTGGGTGGAAGGGAACTGGTGTTCACTTCCTGTTAACAAAGGACAGAGCACTGAAGGTGGAACCGGAAAAAGTGAGCTATCATGCCAACTTTCAGGCTTAGGTAATTTGATCTGCTAATTCTTAATCTCATTTGTTCCTTATATAAGTAGTACCTGAGATTATGGAGTTTAAATTAAATTTTTTAATGAACATTATAAGGTACTTGAAACACCGCAGATGATGAATGAACGACTTTTGGGTTTTGATTACATGTTTATTCAATAAATATTTGTTTAGAATTTTCTGTGTGCTAATTACAGCACACGAAAATATAACACCGCATAAAACAGGCCAAAAAAATCACCTCCTTTCTGGCCCTTTCATATTTTAGTGATGAAAGAAACACGAAACAGAAAAGAGGCAACCTAGGACAGGGAGGGCCTAACAACCTAACATTTGAGTGGTGAGAAATTAAAGTAGTTGTGAAAATAAGCCTTGCAGATATCTGAGGGAAGAAGACTCTTATAAGTGAGACATGGGACAATTAGCAGCTAATGCCAAAAAAAGTAATGAAAGCCGAGTGGGCAGATGACATGTGGTCCTGCAAGCTCGGTGAACAAAGGTGTAAGTATGGGAGAATAATCCTGGTAAATGCTGCTATGGATCCAAGTAAGAGGAAGGCCCTTGTGTACCACAACATGACGGTCACTAGCACCTTAATAAACACAGCACGAGAGAAGTGCGAGTAAATCCTGAGTGTATAGGATTTGAGTGACAGCAGAAAGTGGAAAATTGTAGACAGTAACTCTAATGACTACTGAGAGGCTGTGTTAGAAAGGAGAGAAATGAGACTAACAAGCGGGCCATACAGATGTTACCGATATTTGGTAAGATGTTAGAAATCACAGAATGTGTGTACACTGATGGAGGAAAATTTTACAAAGATGTCCGAATAGGTAAGCAGAAATGGATGGCACATCAAAAGAGACAGACTTTGGATAGGGAACACAGACGGTTCATTTATCGGCTTACTCTCTCCGATTTTCTATTACTACCCTTGTGGAGAATGGACCATATTGGAAGGTGTGATTCTTGCTATGTGAGTATTCATTAAAATCACTAGAAAACAAACATGACTGGCCTGCATAACATTAGTCCCCGTTCCGCACCAAGGGCTTCACAGACAGGTCTGCCTACCAGCCTCTCAATCACGGGCCAGGATATACTGTAATGCAAACATTTAAAAAAGATAAAGAATTTCTTAAAGCTAATAAATGTGGTGTTCAGAGCTATGTTAATACAACTCAAAGCCATTAGTTCTGAATATGGCAGATTTAGGTCAGGAATTGAAAAACAGTCAACTGAGTAGGCTGATCAAACGCAGTTGGTTTAGGTTTTGGGGGTGCAGCTCAGGGGTAGAGCACATGTCTGGCAGGGCCAAGGGCCTGGGTTTGATCCCCAGCACTACAATGAGAAGAGAAAGAGCGAGAGAGATTTAAATAGCAAAGGGGTAAGGGAAGTCTTTGCAAAAATAAGTGAAGCTCTTGGATGCTTTTATAAACATCTGTGGTCCTATGGCAGGAGGTAATTGTAAAATCAAGGATGATACATTAGATCACGGCTTCCCTGAGAAGCCATGTAGCTAAATTCAGTCTAAGAATTATATCCCAGTTCTTTTCCTTTTCCCCTGAGGGCCTTCCTCCTGTGCCCCCCAAAATACAATTATATTTCCCAGCTTTATGCAATGAAAATTTTTCATCTGCCTGGGACATTCTTTGAAGAGAATAACTATTATTATTGTATTCTAATAGATTTTTACAAGTAAAAAAAATTTCAAAAACTGGACAAAAAAACAAACCAATAATATGTTCTAACGAACACACCTGAGTCTCAATAATTCTTATAAATCTTTAAATTTTTCCTCCCTGACCTGCCCAAACATTACCTAAAGACTTTGCTCTTCTCATTTGCTTAGTCAGAAATCTTATCATCCTTTATAATAAGCATAATGGAATGAGTAACTGCTGAGGGGATCTCATCATTAAATGAACCCTGGTCTATAAAATGCATGATACGGATGAGTATATATAAATATACATATATGCAAACTAGAAATAGTTCTACTTTATAATTTAAAATCTGACTTTAATAAATAACAGGCTTTCAAATATTACACACAGATACAACTTACTCTTTGGTAGACCTAGTCTTCCTATACTTCATAAGTATTGCACCAAAGTGTCCATTGTACACTGAACTGTGCCCTCCAAAAATCATATACTGCAACCCTAATCTCCAGAGACCACATCTGGAGACAAGGCCTTAGGGATGTAACTACGGTTAATTGAGGTCATAAAGGTAGGGTCCCATTTTGATAGCACTGATGTTCTTATAAGAGGAGGAGACCCAGAGAGAGCCCACTCTCCAGGCTCACATAGAGCAAAAGGCCACATTAGCACTCAGCAAAAACATGACCATCTGTAAGACGAGAAGAAGGCGCTTACCAGACACTAAACTGCTAGAAGCCCAAGAGCAAGAAGTCCTTAATAAATAGTAGTAATAGTAATAAGATTTTCTAGCCTCTAAAACTGTGATAAATTTCTGCTCTCAGAACCGTTATCTGTTAAAACCTATGGTGTTTGGTTATGGTAGCCTCAGCTACCCAAATATACTATCACTTAGAAATTATAACCTTATTGGCTAAAAAAAAGGTGAAATGCTTCATATTAAGGGGCATCATACTAGGAACGTAATTGGGCAAAATGAATCTTTTGGGATCATTCAGGTTTCTGAAATCTCTATTTGTACTTGTGTGCAGTGAATTGCCTTTTTAAGCCCAATTTATTACACTGGAAAATATCAATTACTAAGCCATGATCTTTGTCCTCAATTGTTCATAGTTTGGCCCCTGTCAGTCTCTGAGTTTACATCAATATAGATTATTACAATACTAAATTGTATTAGAGAATGGCCTTGTTCTTGGGAAATATACAGGGTTTTTCATTTTTAAACAATTCAGAAAAATGAGTAACTAGGGATACAGATACATATTTAACTGGTAGTTCTAATATGGTAGTATATTAACAGGTGGTAAATCTAGTAAGCGTTATAGAGATGTTCATTGTACTTTTCTTTCATCTTTCTCCAGATTTGAAATAAGTGGGGAGTGGTAAACAGCAGAAATAACAGAAGGCATTATGGAGGTGAAGTCCCCAGCACCCTTGGGCCCACTGTGTAAATAGCTATTTAGCTATCTCTCTACTTCTGTGAGATTTTTAACAAGTGACTTCACTTCCCTTCGCCCTGGTTTCCATATTTGCAACATCAGGGGTTTGATGTGAAGACAATGTGAGGTAATATAAGTAAATTACTGAGAATGGGGCCTGGCATGTAGTAAGAACTCAGTAAGTAATAGTAGCAATAATAGCAATTAGTAAAAATAAATATGATCATGACTAGTATTACTGCCATCACTATTATAAACTACTTTAAAAACTATTAAACTGAGAAGATAGAAACTAAACATAAAGCTCTGGGTTCAATTTCTCTGTTGGATAACCCAAAATGGCTGAAAAGAGGTACCAAGCACTCACCTCCTCTTCCACAAAGAAGAGCCAAAGTAACAGGTACGTAGCTACATTTTTGAGGACAGTGACTATGGGAGAGGGTTGGAATGTTGTAACGTTTGGAGGCCTGGGGTGACAGCTAGAAGAAGAAACCAAAGGCCCCCACAACTAACACCAGAACTGATAGTAGTGAGAAGGACTCCCCTTTGCAGGGCTAAGGGTGAACAGAACCCCAAAAATGTCTCTGAGAATAAATATCAGCATTCTTACCAACTTGAATGTCTCGGAGTTATTGCAGGCTTGTAGCCCGATAAGGGTAGCAACCTGGAGTCTACGCAGAAGATTTGCTTTAGAGAAGAATCTCACATTGTTTCCCCATGAACTCCCAGCCTGCTATAGCACCATTTTAAGAAGTGACCTGCTATCCAAATTCATACTGCTCTAAGGATCAGAAACTTCCATATAATCCCACCTCTGGGACCATTTCGATTCACTGGTTCAGGGGATTGGAGCCTTACAAACCCAGCTTAACCCAGCAGAGTGAATTTGACACCAGCATACAAGCACCCTGGGTACACTGCACTGTCAGGGGTGCATGTCGTGCCACAGCGTGGAATAAAGGGTGCCTCAAGAGCCAGGATGCCAAGGCACTAGATAATCTAGACTAAAGGCATAACCAACAGCATGTGGACTTATATTGAAGGCAGATTACCCTGAAGTTCCCAGCACTCTACTTCTGCTGTGAGTTTGTGTGCATGTTGTTGACAGGGCTAGCAATGAACCCACAGTCCTTGCTACTGCCTGGGCTATGGTTCCCACCACCAACTCACCCCACACAAAATCAGGGCCTGCACCATGCCTGGTCTCAGGGGAGGTGCTTCAGGCCCACATGGCTCCAAGCCCCATAGTTTCGCCTATGAGGGCCAGAAGCTCTTAGCAGGAGTAGAGCTTAACACTGTTTGAAGAAACCTTCATCTTCCAAATAATGCCACCACTCCCGCTACAGAAGGGGCTATTCCACTGCTGCCGACACCACTGCTGTCTGAGCTACTAGAGTGTCCCCATTTCTGCATTGCCAATGGAAATAGTGGCTCTTTTTGACTCTGCAATGGTACGCACCATGCCCAAAGTCATCAATTCCAACCAAAGAAGTTATAAAAGATACTATGTGCCTAGCTGGAACCAAAGCCAACACAGCATACCAAACTGGCGTCCAAGATATACCTTCAGGAGAAAGCTGCTTTCCACAAAGCCCATCCTATAAAAATGGTAGAGATAAGTGACCCAGCAGGCTCATAAATCTCAGTGAAGAAGTGTAAGAAAAATGAAAAACTAAATTACCATGACACCTTCAAAAGAACACAGTAAGACTGTAACAATAGAACCGAAAGAAAGCAACAGCAAAATTCCTGAACAAGAATTTAAAAGATTATAAAGAAACTCAATGAAATCATAAAATACAGCTACAGAGTTGAAAAGAATTAGGAAAACAATGCACATTATGAATGAGAATTCAGCAAACAGACAAGTATCTTGAAGAAGAACCAAACAAAAATCTTGGAAATAAAGAGCTCAATAGGTCACTTTTTTTTTTTAATGCATTTGAAATGCTCAACAATGAGGAGGTCAAGCAGAATTAAAAAAAAAAAAAAAACTAGAACTTGAAGACAAGTCTTTTGAAATATCCCAGCCAGACCAATAAATAAGTGAAACAAAGAAAAAGAAGGTGAGAGCCTTTGTGGCCTTTGAGACAGCAATAAATGAACAAATATCCTCTTCTTAATAGTGTCTAAAGAAAAGAAAAGGATAGAAAGCCAATTCGATGAAATAACAGAAGGACTCCTTAATCTTGGGAAAGATATGGACATTCACAAACAGAATATTCAAAGGACCCCAAATACAAATAAAAAGATCCTCATCCTAAAATATTACTGTCAAAGTATTTTCTATATGATACAAGAGAAAAGCACCAAGTCACATTTAATGAAAACGCCATTAGTCTAAGAGCAGATTTCTTAGCAGAAACCTCATAAGGCCAGGGGGAGACAGAGTGACATATTCTAAATTCTGAAAGTAAGTGCCTAGGCAAGAATATTATACCCAGCAAGACTATCCTTAAGAAATAATGGAGAAATAAAAACTTCCAAAACAAGCAAATACTGAAGGAATTCATCACTACCACACTAGTCTAAAAATATGTTTAAGGGAGTATTTCATTCAGTAGCAAAAGGAAGATAACTACCATCATGAAAACAACATGAAAGTATGAAACCTGCTGATAAAGTTGACACATAAAAGAGAAACACAAAAGAATCAACCCTTAATACCACACACCACCTAATCACAATGATAAGAATGAACAGAATTATATTTTTAAAAGCACAAATATAACAATATGACGAGAGTAAATTCTTATATAGTAATAATAACCTTGAATGTAAGTATACTACATTTCTCAATTAAAAGATAGAGACTGGCTGAATGCATTAAAAAAAAAACCGACAATATGCTACCTACTGCCAGCTCCTTTCACCAGTAAAAACAAAGATTAAAGGTAAAAATACAGAAAAACACAACCTGAAGAAATGGGTAATTTCAGGACACATATAACCTACCAAAATAAAACCATTATGACATAGAAACCTAAACAAACCAGTAGGGCACCAGTGAAATACACTCAGCAAGAAAAATTATTTAAAAAAAAAAAGAGAGAGAGAGAAGAAAAGCCCAGAAGAAGATAGTTTTATTGCTGAATTTCATCAAACTTAAAAACCACTAGCTCTTCACAAACTATTCTAAACAAGAGAAAGGGAGGGAATATTTTCAAACCTATTCTATAAAACCAGCATTGCCCTGGTACCAAAACCACACAAAAGCACAAAAACAACAAAAACACAAAACTACAGATCAATACCCTGATGAACACAGATGCAAAAAATCTCAAAAAAAAATTAGCAAATCTAATCCACAAGACAACAAAAAGGTCATTTACTGTGATCAAGTATGATTTGTCCCAGGATACAAAGATAGTTCAACATATACAAATCAACAAACATAATACATCACGTTTACAGAATGAAGGATAAAAATCATCTCAGGAGATGCAGAATACAAGCATACAATAAAAGTTAACATCCCTTTATGTAAAAACTTTGAACATGTTAGGTACAGAAGGATCATGCCTCAACATAATTAAAGCTATATATGACAAACCCACAGCCAAATTAAATGGAGAAAAGCTGAAAATGCTTCCCTTAATATCTGAAGAAGAAAAGCATGTCTACTCCCACTATTCTTATTATAGTACTAAAAATTTTAGCCAGGGAAATGAGACAAAGAAACAAAAGGCAAATAAATAGGAAAGAAAGAATTCAAACTATTCATCTTTGTAGCTGCTGTGATTCTGTGCACAGAAAAACCTAGATTCCACCAGAAGACTCTTAGGTAAACTGGTAAATGAATTCAGTAAAGTTGCAGGATACAAAATCAACATACAAAAGTATACACGAATTAAAAGATTACTGAGGAAAAAAATTGTGAAAGCAATCCACATTTGCAATAGCTACAGAAAAAAATGAAATATCTAAAAATAAAGTTATCCAAAGATACAAAAGATCACTACAGTGAAATTTTAAAACACTAGTCAAAGAAACTGAAGACTCTATGAAAAATAGATCTTCCATGTTTATAAATTGGAAAAGTTAATATTACTAAAATGTTCAAAGCACTTTACCAATACAGTGCAATCGCCATCACAATACAAATGACATTCTTCACAGAACTAGAAAAACAAATCCTAAAATTCACATGGAGCACAACAGATCCCAAATACCCAAAGCAATCTTAAACCAAAAGAACAAAGCGGGAAGCACTGCAGTATATGGTTTCAAAGCATTTACAGAGTCATGGTAACCAAAACTGCCTGACAACAGCATAAGAACAGACACAAAGACGATAGAGATCGCAGAAACAAACTCACACTTCTACAGTCAAATAATTGTTGACGAATGCACCAAAAACATACATTGGAGAAAAAACAGCGTCATCTACAAATGGTGATGGAAAAACTGGATTTCCACAATTGCAGAAGGTCAAAACTTGATGTTTCACCTTATATAAAAATCACTTCAAAAATGAATCAAGTACCTAAAGGTAAGTCCTGAAACTACAAAGTTTGTAGAAGAAAACAAAATATTTCCAGACACTGGTACACACAGTGATTTTCTAGATAGGACTCCAAAATCATAGGAAACAAAAACAAAAATTGACAAATGAGACTACATCAAATTAAAAGCTTCTGTACAGCAAAGGAAATCAACAAAATGAAAAGACATCCTACAGAACGGGAGAAAATAGGCGCCAACTATTCATCTGACAGAGGATCAATATCCATTATATACGACTCAAGAAAAAAACCCAGTAATCCAATTTTTAAAAGTCAAATGATCTGCATAGACACTTGTGGAAAGAAGAAACTACAAATGGCCAACAGATATGTGAAAAAACACTCAACACCATTAGCCATCAGAAAACACACATCAAAATAGCAATGAAATACCACCTTACCCCAGTAACACTGACTACGATTTTAAAAAGTACTAATAACAAATGGTGGAAAGAATATAGAGAAAAAGAATACACAATTGGTGGGAACACAAAATAGTATCATGGAAATGCCTCAACAAAGTAAAAATAGGTCTAATATTGTAACCCGGCTAGCTTGACTTCTGGGTACATATCCCCAGGAAACGAAATGAGCATGTCAAAGAGATCGCCACATGCCCAGTGCTTATTGTGACACTATTCAGGACAGCTGCAATCTGGAATCAGCCTACGTGCCCACCACGAATAAATAAAATGTGGGAAACATACATCATGAATATTATTCCAACAAAAAGGATAATGGAATCCTGTCAGGTGCAGCAAAATGGATGGAACTGGAGGACATTATGTTCAGTGAAATAAGCCAGAAACAGAAAAGTACTGCATATTCTCTTATGTGTGTAAATTTTAAAATTCATGTTGAAGGTGGAATTATGATTACTAGAGGCTGAAAGACTGGATAAAGTGAGATTGCATATGATTCACGTAGGCTGCATACATGTGCTGAAGTAATTTATAGACACTCGTCAAATATAAAATGGGACTGAAGGTCCCAGAGCACGTGCTCAGCATAGCATGCACAAGGCCCTGGGTTCAGTCACCAGCACCAAAATACGTAAAATATTATG
>PVJO010014792.1:0-47030 GCA_004026905.1 Hystrix cristata | reverse complement strand
AAAAAAAAAAAAAAAAAAAAAGAACTGGACTAAGTACATAGTGAGCTCTCAAGGCCAGCCTGTGCTATATAGCACACTGTCTCAGAAACAAAAATAACAAAAAAAGAACTGGGCTAAGAATCAGAGATCAGGGACCCAATCATGGCCCTGCTTTTCACTCACTGGGGGTCCAGGGGCAAGCTATATCTCTTTTTCTGCCCTTCTTGGGAATTTAGTGTCCATATCTGTATTATATAGATAGGTCTAGATCAGTGGTTCTGAGCTCTAGCTGTACATTTGAATGACTCTGGAATGCTTTAAAATAATACTTTTAGATGAACATGGTGGTACACACTTGTAATCCCAGCACTTGGAAAAGGCTGAGGCAGGAGGATTGCTGAGCTCCAAACCAGCCTGGGCTACATAGTGAGTTCAAGGCCAGCCTGAACTACTTAGTGAGACCCTGTCTCAAAAAACAAAACAATGAAAAAATGGATATTCGAGCTCTTCAGCAGGTCAATTAAAACAGAATTCCTAGGGGTGGGCACGGGAAGTTTTAATGTTTTTTTGGTGATAGTATTGGGGATTGAACTCAGGGCCTCTGTATTGAGCTATATTCTCAGCTTTTTTGTTTTGTTTTGTTTTTTTGAGATGGAGTCTCACTATGTAATTCAGGCTGGCCTGGAATTTGAGGAGATCCTCCCGCCTCTGCCTCCTGAGTGCTGGGATCACAGGTGTGTGCCACCATGCCTGGTCCCAGCCCTTTAAAAAAAAACCCAAAGTTTCTGTGCTCGCTTTGGCAGCACATATGCTAAAAAAAATCCTTCTTTTCTCACCCTGGGATAACCACTGTCTTGAAATGTGAGTTTACTGTCCCTCATTTTCCTTTATAATTTTATCTCTTTTCTCTCTGTAAACCCTATTTGGTCTCACATTTTTGAACTTCCTCACTCCAGTTCCTTCCCCACCACTTTGATCCTGGGAGATTGAGCCCACAACCGTCACAGCAAGTTACATCCACCTCCAGCCCTTTTAAATTTATTTTTAAAAATCTGAAGCAAGTTCTCACCAAGTTGCCCAAGCAGGGCTCAAACTTGGATCTCCTGCCTCAGCCTCCCAGAATATGAGGATCACAGGTGTATGCCACGGCAACTTGCATGGGAGGTTTTTAAAAGTCTCATGGATGACTGTGATGTAGTCAGGGCTGAGAACCTCTGAACTAGCTAACTTCTCTGACTGTCTTTTAAATTCTGCAAACATTTTTTAGTATGCCCCTACGAACACAGACTCGTATTAGGAGCCAGGTGTGATGGCGCATGCCTGTAATCCCAGTGTTTGGAAGGGTGAGGCAGGAGTGTCACTGCCAGTTTGAGGCCAGCCTGCACTATAAAGCGAGACCCTGTCTCAAAAAACAAAACAAAAGGGCTGGGGATTTAGCTCGGTGATTAGAGTGCTTGCCTTGCAAGCACAAGGCCCTGAGTTCTATCCCCAGCACAAAAACCAAAACCAAAACCAAACCCAACCCAACCCCCCAAAAATGCAACAAAAAATAAGACTGGCATTAGGCTCCCAGGCCATACCTGCTCATCACAAACAGAAGTTCTAGAGGCTGGGGATTTAGCTCAAGTGGTTAGTGTGCTTGCCTAGCAGGCACAAGGCCCTGAGTTCAATCCTCAGCACCAAAAAAAAAAAAAAGTTCCAATTTTTCTTTTTTTTTTTTTGGGTGGTGCCGGGGATCGAACTCAGGCCCTTGTGCTTGCAAGGCAAGCACTCTAATCACTGAGCTAAATACCCAGCCCCTTCCAATTTCTTTTTTTGAGACAGGATCTCACTATGCAGTTCAGACTGGCTTTGAACTATGTAGCCCAGGTTGGCCTTGAACTCTTGGCAATCCTCCTGCCTCAGCCTCTCGAGTGCTGGGATTACATGCTTGCACCACCATGCTGGGTCAGAAGTCCTGATTTCTAATGTCTGTTTTGCTGAACAGTTAGGAATGAGTTCCATTCTGGGAGAATTCCTTGGATTTGTTCAGCACCAGAAAAAAAAATAGTTGGATTTGTTTGTAAGCTGGCAGAGTCTTACACAGTACGGTACACCTGTGAAAGTTTGCAACTTGAATGTTCTTAAATTAGGGACTTACTGTATATTCACTGTGTGGGCCACGAGAATTTTGGATAAGTCACATATAAAGAATGCTTTAAAAATGGAACACTACTTGTTTCTTACACTCCATAGTTTTGCCTTTTCCAGAAGTTAATCATTGGAATCACAGAATATGTAGCCTTTTCAGACTGGCTGCTTTCACCAAGCAACAGGCATTTGTTTCTTCCATATCTTTTTTCTTTCGCTTTTTTGGTACTGGGGGTCAAACAGGGCTGTGCACATGTTAGGCAAGTGCTCTACCACTGAGTTACATTCCCAACTCTTACTTTTTAAAATTTTGAAACAGGTTAGCACTAAATTGTCCAAATGGACCTTGAATTTTGAATCCTCTCTCAGCCACCCGAGTAGTTGGGACCACAGATGTTCATCACCTTGCCCTGCCCTCCATATCAGTTTGGGGCTTTAAGTTCATTTCTTCTTATGAATAATATTCCATTGGTTTTCTTTCTTTATTTTTTTGAGACAGGGTCTCACTGTGTAGTTCGGGCTGTTTTTTTTTTCCCCAGGCTGTTCTTGAACTCGAAGCAATCCTCCTACCTCTGCCTCCCAAGTGCTGGGATTAAAGGCATGTGCCACCACACCCAGCTCTGGATAGCTCATTGTTAGATTCAAGGTCACCTAGAGTTTCTTCTGTTACTCTGTAGAAGTTTTGTTTTTGTATCGTATGTTGTTATATGTTAATTTTTGTGAGCAGTACAGTATAAGGTCGGTTTAGATCCATTTTTTGGGGGGGCAATATAGCTATCTGCTTGTTACAGCACCACTTACTGCAGACTGTCCTTACCATTAAATTGACTGCACTTCTTTGCCAAAGATTAACTGATGATAGTTGTGGGTCTATCTGGGGGCTGTTTATCACACTGGCTTGATGGTCTACCCTTTTACCAGTAGTGCTGTCTTGATTTTTTTTTTTTTTTTTTGTGGTGCCGGGGATCGAACTCAGGCCCTTGTGCTTGCAAGGCAAGCACTCTAATCACTGAGCTAAATCCCCAGCCCCAGTGCTGTCTTGATTATTGTAGCTTTAGGGCAAGTCTTGAAGTCAAGTAGTATCAATCCTCTTCTTCAGCATTACTTGGCTATTCTGAGTACTTGCATCTCTCCATTCAACCTTTAGAAATCAGTCTGCTGATACAAAATAACTTGATGAGACTTTCATTCCGATTATGTTGACGCTATAGACCAAGTTGGAAAGAAATAACATCTTATAATATAGAATCTTACTATCCATGAACATGGACTGCTCGCCACTTATTTTGATCTTCTTTGATTTCTTTCATCAATTTTGTAGTTTTATTCATACAGACCTTGTACATTTTGGGGAAAGTAACTGAATTTTTTTTGGTGGTGGTGCGGTGCTAGGGATCGAACTCAGGGCCTTGTGCTTGCAAGGCAAGCACTCTAACCACTGAGCTAAATCCCCAGTGACCTTGTACGTTTTGTTATTTATTCCTAAGGGCTTTTTTGGGGGGAGAGGTACTAATGAGAGCTGGACAGGTAAAGCAAAGGGTACTTTGGAGCAGTGAAACTATTCTGTATGACTGTGTAATGATGGATACCTGACATTGTACATTTGTCAAAACCCATAGAACTATATCACAGGGTCAACTGCAATGTAAGATGGGGATTTTAGTTCATCATAATTATCAGTACTATACTGCATCATTATACAATTAAAATGTATCATACTAATGCAAGATGTTAATAATAGGAAAAAACTTAGCTGAGGAGAGATGGCAGGATCATTAAATTCAAGCAAAGGCCCTGGGTTCAATTCCCAGCACAATAATAAATAGAAGCTGGGGATGTGGCTCAGTGGTCAAGCAATGGCTCCAGGTTTGATTCCCACACAAAACAAAAACCAAAACAAACACACCAAAACAAACAAACAAAAAAAGGCTGGGTACATGCTGGTAGTTTGGGAGGCCGAGGCAGGAGGATCACCAACTCTAGCTAGGCTGGGCAATACAATGAGACCATACCTCAAGACAAAACAAAAACTCCAAATAAAAGGGACCCCCTGTCTGGAACATTGCCTATTCCTTGAATGGTCTGGAAATACCCCGAAGTTCCTGTAGGCCTCAATTTGGGAACACAGAAAAACTGATACCAGCCTGTAGCAGGCGTTGTAACACCAACTACTGTGTTTCTGGCAGGACTACTTTCTTACCTGTCTCATCTAAATTAGGCATACCCAGGTGGCCCCTACCTAGTTCTTTCCAAAGTATGAACAGAAAAATCAGTTTTAGCAGTGAAACTACATTCCTTCAGCACTGCTGGGTGTGGTGGTGCCTGTAATCCCAAAATTTGGGAGGCTGAGGCAGGAATTCACGGTGAGTTCAAGGCCAGCCTCAGCTTCATAGTGAGTTCAAGGTCAACCTGAATTACATAGCGAGACCCTGTCTAAAAAGATGAAAAACAACCCCAACAAAACAAAAAACAAAACTCTAGCACTGAACCACCATTCCCAAACAGAAGAGACTTTAGGGGCATGGCAAATTCCAGGGGGTAAAGTAGGATATTTTAAATTTGGAAGGTAGTCATCTGTTGCCCACTGAAAAAACTATTAGCTCAAAGTAGTTTGTAGTTTCATTAAATGTTGGCACTATACCGCTTTTTAACTATGTCATTTTAAGAAGCAGGGTTTTTAGTGGTTGCTGTGATTAAAAAAAAAAAACCAATGAAAGTCCATGTGGATAGGAAATATGGGTGGTAGTTTCTTCTTTGATTAGAAAATCTGACAAGCTGTGCAGGGCCCAAGAGATACACAGATTCCGTTAGTAACTGCAGTTATTTAAGAATAAAATATTGTTTCTTCAAGCTTACGTGTCTTTTTTTTTTAAAAGAGCAACTAACTTGTTGATTTGGGTTTAATTACTTAATAAATTGACCTGTTAAGAATTTCTTTTGGATTTGGGGGGCCAACAAATAGTTACTGCAATGCTAATGGTGCTGTGAGCTGTGAAAGTTTAGAAAGCCAGGACACATGAAAAACTGCAGGTTGGGAAACCAACTGAATGGATTACAACCAGTATTCTTCCCTCAAATAAAACAGAAAGGTAAACAGAGTATACTGCATGTGGCAAGGTTAAGTATTATTGTGTAAAATTTTTGCTCATTATTGTGTGTATATGTGTGTAAACAGGTCACAGTGTGACACACACACACACATATATATTTTTTTTATTTTTGAGACAGGGTCTTGCTAAGCAGTTCAGGCTGGCCTTGAACTTACTATGTAGTTCAGGCGGGCCTCAAAAGCTCTCACTCAGTGATCCTCCTGCCTCAGCCTCACGAGTGCTGGGATTACAGGCAAGTGCCACCACGTCCGGCTTGAAATATATATTTCTTATGTAGGTTCTGGTTTTAAAATTTTGAAAAGCCACTAAGATTGTAAGCCTCTTGTTTTATAAGAAAGAAAGCCAGAGTGAAACACGATTATTGCAAACCACAGCCACCAGTTCTCGGCTTTGTGCTCCGCCCCACCGGGCTGAGTGGCCACTGCTCACAGTGACCTTACATTACAGGGCAGATTTCATTCTGCCAGGCGGAGGGGTGGTTACTCAGGTTCACAGAGCTACAGAGGGGAAGGACCAGGTACCCTCATTTTGGTTCCAAGACCCATTTGTACCCCACAAATGGCACCAGCCACAACTAGAACAAAATGGTTTTAATCAGTTGCGTCACCCTCACTCTCCTGGGAGCAGAGCAACAAAAAGGCTCGGCTCCTGCCCCCAGAGGACAGTAAGGCTTATGTGTCTCTCCACACTGCAGGGCCCAGGCTGGGCAGGCAGGCGGTGGGAGGCAGGAGACAGGGAGGGAGGAAATGGCGGGTGGCCTCAACACAGGAAAGCGAGGGGGCCCTAGCTGGTTCTTGTGTCCCAGGGCCTAGTCCCAGTACTCCTACTCCCCCCTCTCTGGTTAGAGAAAGGTCATGGAGAAGAGACAGGGGAGCAAGTCCCAGCAGCAGGAGAAGCAGCAGCAGCTGTTTCCTTTACCAATAAATATACTTCATTACCAAGCTAGAAGAAGAGAGGGGTGGGAAGTGGGACTGGGGTGGGCAGGAAGGGGGAGAAGCTGCCACCTGTGTCGCTGGGATTAAAGCAATGAGATGGTGCCAGACCCCCCACCACTAGCCTCACCCCCCTCATCTTTTTAAAACTGTGAAAAAGCTTTTAACATGGCCCTCCTGTCTCCAGGGCTGCTCTGAAGCCTGACTGAGAGGAGGCACCTGGCAGAGACAGGGGCTGAGGGAGGGAGGGAGAAAGGGAGGGAGAAAAGGGAGGCTGCTTCTCCCCAGAGGCTGCAGCTGGAGGGCTGGAGCCAAGGAAGCACGGAGGGGAAGGGGGAGGGAGAGGGAAGGGAGGATGAATCAACTACCCAGAGCAGCTCCAGAGCAGGAGCCAAGGGGCAGAGGGAGAGGGAGGCTTGGTGGGGTGACCGCTGCATCCAGTGTAAAGCTTGGGGCTGCTAAAGAGGGAGAGCTGAGCTAGGGACTTTCCCACCTCCTCCCCCCAGAGCAGCAGGGGACAGAGAAAAGCCATCACTTCTTTGGTCTTTGTGGCGGCTCAGCACATGGGGTGGGAAGGAGGGCAGAGAGGGGCCCTTAGCAGGAAGCGCCACCTCAGCAGAGTAGGCCTGGCTGGGAGCTCTGGCAAAAAGGTCACAGTGAGGCCGAGGAGCGCCCGAGCGGCCAGAGAGTGGCCGTGGTACAGAAGTCGCTGCACGGGTGGGTGGGGTGTGGTGTGGTGCCCCACACCCTGCCAGATCGCTCAGGAAAGGCAGCCTCCAGAGGTGGTCAGGGAGTGCAGCCCCAGGGCCAGAGCTGGTGCCTAGGAGGAGCGAGGAAGCTCCCCTGCCACTGGGACAGGCAGCTGGGCCTTGCCCATCCAGGACTCCCATTCTTCTTGCCTCCACCCTAACCTTCCCTGAAGACCACAGGAGGGGGCGTTAGCCCTGCAGGTGAGACAGCAAGAGTGGCAACAGGCCAAGGGAAGCCTTTCCCAACTGAGTTCCATTCCCCTTCTTGCTGCCAACTGAAGGGCACAGCAGTCCTTGAAGACAGCATCAGCCCTCGCCTCCCTAATGGAGGCAAGCCAGAGCCCTCCAGGGACAAGAAAGCAGGAGGCGAGGCAAACGGAGGGGCTTCCCCTCCTGCTCTTCTGCTCAGGGCTGGGAACAGTCAAGGGACAACCAGCCCAAGAGTCTGAAAGCCAGCGAGATGCAGCAACCCCCACCCCCAATGCCAAACAAAGAAAACAGGGGAAATGAAAAAATGGGGGGTGGGGTGGGAAGACAATCCGAAACAGAACCCCTGACCTCCTGCTCAGGGAGGAGGGCCAGTCAGAAACTGGGCTGGGGACTGGGACTAAGGAGTGTCTAGCTGGGCCGGCACTGCACCTGGCCCTCGGAGCTGTCCTCATCATCAGAGGCCCCGGCGCCCCCGCTGCTCAGGCCTGTGATCCGGTAGCCCATGTTGAGCAGCATCACCTCCAAAGGGTCTGCATTCATGCGCCTTTGGTTGGCCTGAGAGGCGCCCTCCATGTCCTCCACCACTCGGCCTGTGAGGTCTTCACTCTGTGTGGAGAAGTGGTAACGTGAGGGACCCCAAGACACATAAGGGGGGCACATACTCTTGCACATGTGGACAGGGACAGGGGGAGGGAAACAAAGCCAACTGCCTTGACAGGAGGATGTGCACGGGGGAGGTAGTCATGGGTGGAAGGGAACACGCATACTGACACATGAGAATGCACGCAATGTGGGATGTGTATGAGACAGATGACACACCACACCAGGCTATGTATGGGTGGGGTGTACACAAGGTGAAACAGCAGGTTGCATGTGGCGGGGACATACCAGGTCGGACATATATGGGGAGCACACATACTGGGACATAAAGGCTAGGGAACGGGCACACAGCCCACCTCCACTCCGTTCTGCACTCTCAACAGCTCTCCCTTTATCCTTCTTTTCACTCTCTTCTCAAGGCAGGCTTCCGTAGGGTCCTCTCTTTACAAGTCTAAGCAAATTAGCTCTGGAAGCAGATCTGCCTTGTGACTTGTTTAGCCAGCTGGGAAGGAGCAGGTGGTGGGGAAGAGGCACAAGGGAGGCCTCAGGTGGCTAGTGGGCTACCACACTGGGAGTGGAGGGGCGACCACTGGGAGTGGAGGGGCCACAGCAGCCTAAGTGTTCTTGTTAGCTGGTCTTCACAAGTATCACTTCTATTTCCTCGCAGCAATCTTTGGAGTGCTGCTGTCATCCCTATTTCCAGTTTAAGAGATGATTAAGTCTCACAAGCAGTGAGGGAAGATATGGGACTCAAACTTGGGTCCATCAGACTCTAAAGTCCACACACTTCCCTATGACTGAGGGGCTGGCCCCCGCCACTTCTGGGCAGACGTACTGCAGTGCTACATGAGGCCTCTGAGGCGCCTTTCTCATGAGGGGCCACAGCTGGTCTGGTTCTCCTTCTGCCACTTGCACCCCTGCTTGTGTAGGGGCGTCTCAACTTCGCAGCTGCCTCAAGAACATGCTCCAAGAAGGCAGGAGCCTACTCTTGCTGCCACAACTGCCACTGCATTTGGAGCTTCCAGGACCTAAGAGCTCCCACCTTGACCCGGTTTGGGGCTCTAGGGTAAAAGCTTACTCACTTAGCAGCTTCTAGGCTCTGTGTGGCTCATTTCTCTCCTCAGCCTTCAGAGATTCTTCCAGAGACCCTGCAGGGGTTCCTACCCTCATCCCTATCAAGCTTTGGCCACCTTGCCCATGCTCTCACCTCTGGCCGGGGGTTCCAGAGTCGCACAACAGGGTCGATGCCGCTGGTGGCCAGGAAGCAGTAGCTGGGGTGTGGCTGCAGGCAGTTGACAATGGACTCATCCCCTTGGAGCACACGGACAAGATTGGTGGTCTCTTTTTCCCAGATGAAGAAGGAGCCATCATCAGAGCCACTGACGATGTACTGAGCATTGCTGGCAGAGGGGCAAAGTGCAGGGAGGTCAGGTGGGGTACTGCCCTAATGCCTCAAGTGGAGGCTGTGTGGCTTAGGGCAAGTGGGGAGCAAGGAAGTCTGGGGCTACTCAGTCCCCCACACTCAGAGGTCTGCTCTTTGCTTGGAACTGCCATGTACACGGGAATCTCTCCATACTGCAGACACTAGTCATGGATCAGTGACTGCCTGTGTCCCTCCAAAACAGTACCCCTCAAAGTACATTATAATCTCCCTGGTGCCAGGATTAGATCTTGTACCTCTTAGTTTCTAAGAACACCTCATCTAAGCCTTCCCTCAGTAATCCTAGGCTTCTTGGATCCAGACTCAGATCTAGCACACCTACAGCACAGGCCCTCACATACTACTGATATTTATTTATTTATTTTGGGTGCTGAGGATCGAACTCAGGGCCTTGTACTTGCTGGCAAGCACTCTAACCACTGAGCTAAAAATCCCCAGGCGCCGCTACTGATATTGAGAGGGGATCCTAAGGATGAGATTCCTGATTCATGTTCATGTGTCTCGCTTACCCGAAGAAACTGTAAACATCTACAAAGGAGGGCTAAGACCCAGACTCTGTCCCCTGGTACCCAGTGTGCCGTTTTGAGCACACAGTGGGTAAGCCGAGATTCCCAGCCACTGAGGGCTCTTGCTTTATCCACCTCCAGCAGAGAGGATCTCTGAGCATCCAGATAAAGAAAGCAAGGTCTGGCACGTACAGACAGATGGGAAGAGTAGGGGATAAAGGGATGGTCTAGGCACTGGACCGGATGCTTCACTAGGTTAATCTCATTAGTTTCCTTTACGGCCCCATAAGTAAGTACGGCTGGTTTCATTTTGTAGCTGAAGAAACTGAGACTGACAGAGGTGAAGGAACTTGCCCTGGAGTACAGAGGCAGAGCTGGGAGCTGAAGTTCTTTTCTAAAAGCATTATACCCTCAATGCTGCCCCACCCCTGAACTCCTGAAGCCAACAAGGCTGGGAACCTCTTTTTGTTCAGGGTCTCAGACCTGCCAAAGAAATTGGCCTCCTTGATGTCCGTAGTGGTGTTGCAGTGGCCACAGTAGCGGAACTGGTAGTCGTAGCTTCGTTCTCGTAGCACCATCTCATCTTCTGAGATGG
Organism: Hystrix cristata; assembly: GCA_004026905.1. Classification (NCBI taxonomy): domain Eukaryota; kingdom Metazoa; phylum Chordata; class Mammalia; order Rodentia; family Hystricidae; genus Hystrix; species Hystrix cristata. The sequence goes on along the minus strand of PVJO010014792.1, from coordinate 36,778 downwards.
AGTCCTTGCGGCTTGTGCTTCGGAGACGGACAGGGCCACCACCACCAGCTCCCTTCTTCTCTTCTGGGGGCAGAGATCAAGCAAAAGTGAGAGTCCTGTTTCAGCCCAAATACTGGCAATGTAGGGCTACCTGCCTGCCTCTACTCTTACTTTAGAAAACTGGGAAAAAGTTGTGGGGAAGATGCATCTTTGGGCTCAGCCTTCTTTTGAGGATGTTTAAAAGGAGAACTGTGATGCAGGGAGAGTCCTGGTTCAGGTATGAGTAAAGGCCTGGAAGCCCCAGGGATGTACAGGTTCAAGGTATGTTTGTGTGGATGAGAGAGGCAGAGTAGGGTAGGGGGAGGCACTAGCACAGGGAGTCTGAATGGGTGCCTTTTATAGACAAATTCATACCTCTTAAGGCAGTAAGGACCAAATTATTGTTGATCCCAACTGTGGCACTGATTGACAAGTAAAATCATGCTAGTTTTCTTAAAGGGCCTTAAAGGGCCGTGTTCCTGCCTCCTCTGGAGCCCTTCGGACATGCTGGTCCCTATGCCAGGGACAATTTACCTTCCACAGCCACCTTGTATCCTCTGCTTCCCTCTGACCTTGACTTATATATCATTTCCTAAGGAACCCTAGACTGCTATCAAATCTCCCTTATATACTGATGCCACTCAGAGGCCCTACCTCTTGTGCTTCTCTGTCTTTCCTTCAGGGCTTGTTCCTTCAGTAGATTGTGAACTCCATCAACAGTGAAATCACATCTGATGGGGTCACAGCTGTATCTCCAGGAGCAAGCACAGTGCCTGGCACATGACTGGTGTCTAACTATTCGTTAAACAAATGAACTAAGCTCATGGTTAGTAAACTGCAAAAGACAAAGGTGAAGATTGGTGTCTGACTCCAGTGAGCTCATCTTCCACGTTTACAGACCACGCTACCATGACCCAGCTCACTCTGCAATGCTAGTGTTGTGAGCTGGGCAGGATTTTGCATGCCCTTTGTGGAGGTGAGCTGTGGGTCTGGAGGCCGTGCTGTGCCCACAGCCACCACTGGGTAGAGCTGATGGCATTTCCACTGCACTATGCTGCTGTCTATCCCGCACTTGCGCAGATTCCAACAAAGGCAACAATCAGCTCCTGCCTCAGCCCAGTGGAGCTGCCAAGGCCCTATCTGGGAGCAGGTGGGAAGGCCCAGCTGGAGCCCACATGCCCTGACTGGGCTCAGTTTACATCTATACTAGCTGCTTTGAACGTGCTATAGTTAATCCTCAACGGAAACTCTCAATAGAAGATGTTGGCATTTGTCCTTTTCAGGCGAGGAAACTGAGTCTCAGAGAGACTCAAGGTCATGTGGTTTCTGAATCAGTACCTGAATTTAGGCCTCTCCAAACCCAGAACCATGTTCTCTCTGGAAGGTCATCTCAAATAGGCAAGTGACAGCAACCCTTTCTCAGTGCCCACTCACCACCATCGTTTTTGGAGAACAGGGCGGCTGTGATGTCTCGGCCCAATGCATCACAAGCGCTGCTGTGGGCCTGCTCCGGGAACTTCCCTTTGAAGTCGTCCAGGCACTCCAGGGCCTCGGCCACATACTTGAGCTCAAAGAGGCAGCGGGCCAGGCGGAAGTGTGCCTTCAGGTGGCATGGGTTTAGGGAGATGGCCTTGAGGCAGTCCCTCAGGGCATCATAGTGGTCACCGTCCCTGGGAAAGCAGGGGAGTATAGCTTGGAGGTGGGGCCATGTGGCAAGCAAGAGGTACCCACTCAGTCTCCTCTGCTTTCAGTGGCTACCCTAGCCCCACTGATAGAGTTCAGGGTGAGGGGACTTGGGGAATGAAGAGAATCCTGGTTCAACCCAGTCCTCCCTCCTGGAGAGATGGAGTATGCTAAGGAGCAAGCTGGGAACCCTGAGGGTTTAGAGGTGGCAAAAATGATGTCAGGCTGCCCTCTGCTGGGCACAGACTGCAACTGTGCACCGCTCACCCCAGGCACCCGCAGCTCTGCAGCAGAAGGCCTGGCATCCTGCCCATCTCAGGCTCCCCAAGCCTTCCTTCTCTTTTCCTTCATCCACCCCCTCAAATCCCCCTGCTGGCCTTCAAAGCCATGTCCAAGGCAGGGGGTCCTCAAGGACAGTTCTGTGGTCTGGGGAAGGCAGAAGTGCCAGGCCAGGGACTCAGGGTCTGACCAGCAGGCAGCAAGCCCTCAGCCAGACCCCCCTCTGTCCTGGCTGACTGATCCGCAGCAGCTGTGGCCTCTACCTCCTGGGGCTGGAGGATGGAGCCGGACTGTCTGGCAGAGTCAGCTCTCTGGAAACTGATGGTGAGGGGGCTGTGAATGCTCCCAGTCATTCCCACTCACTTCTCCAACCTAGGGTATGGATGAAGGGAAGTGGGAGAGCTTTTCATTGTGGGAGAGGAGAAATAAGTGGGAGGAGATAAAAGGAGAAGCCCCTCCTTCTTCCCACTGTGTGCCAGAGTAAAGGAAGCATGCACCCCTCCAGGTCCCAGAGACCTGTCCTTGCCTCCTGTCTGGAAAGCCAGTCAGGACACGAGAACCACTTCTTTGGAAGCATATTTTTTTCTCCCCCTGCAGAGCCGAGGTGGGCTGAGCCAAGCCATAAACAGCACTCCCCAGAGCTGATGGCAAGGCTCACACAACTCTCCTGCATGGCTGAAACATGCCTGATGCGGGAAGGCTCCTCCTGACCCTTCTCTCCCTACAGTACGCAGAGGGGGCACCCAGCCTTGAAGCAGTCATACTCAGACCAGCAACCAGCAGCTCAGCAGCATGAGGTGGGCAGGAGACAGAGCCACTTTGATGGGTAGGTCTGCGTCAGAATGAATAGCTATGACGAAGAAGCAGGCACTGTTTGGAAACCCAATTACTGTCTGCAAGGTGCCCCTCTGAGCTCCTGGCGAGAGCCAGACCAGAGACCAGCCAGGAGCCAGGGGGTGGTCTGCATCCAGGAGCAGATGGTAGCCCTGGGGAGACTGGCCTGGGACAGAATGTGACATTCTAGGGGTCACTGGCAAACATGTAGAGATAGGGGAAGACAGCAGCCTGGCCCTAGGGCTTGCCCATCCTAAACACACTGCCAGATCAATCTCCCTGAAAGGACAGGCCCTCCGCACATCCCTCTCCAACATCGACACTCTCCAGTAGCTGCCCATCATGCACTGAATCCAGGCCAAACGCCACCGCTCTGCATTCCAAGCCCTTCCCAGGCCAGCCCCAGGCTACCTCACAGACTCATCTCCTGCCAGTCCCTTCCCCAACCCTCTGCTCCAGCCAAATGGATTTGCTGTTCTGAAGCAAGCTCTTCAACCAGTCCCCAGCCCCCACGCCTTTGTTCACACCATTTCATCTCCCCGGAATGTCCTTCCCCACCATCCCCTCCTCCTCTTCATCTCCTTGTCTAAGTCTGCCCACACTTCAAGCCCATGCAGACATCATGTTTTTCTTTCTTTTATTCTTTTTCTTTTTACAGTGTTGGGGATTGAACCCAGGGCCTTTGCACTGAGCTATATCCCTAGCCCTTTTTATATTTTATTTTGACACAGGGTTTCATGAAGTCGTTAAATGCCCAGGCTAGGATCGAATTTTCGATTTTCCTGCCTCAGGCTCCCTGAGTGCTGGGATTACAGGTGTGCACCACCATGCCTAGCTACTCTACATATGACCCAACTTTTCTTGATGCCTGTAGCACTTTACCTGACCATCAGACTTACTGCCCCCTGCCTCTCTGTTGCTGAAATATGGAATTTATCCCTTGTCTAAAGGCTGACTGTTGTGTCCCTAGTAGGTAGCATATAGTAGGAGCTCAGAGAACAATTTGAGGGCATACATGGACTGGAAAATCACCAATGTCTTTTAACAAGAACACAGGCATAAAGCTGAGCTCTTAGGCTACGACGTTGGTGCGGACTGTCACATTCCACCTAACTTCTGGGACAGGGAGGTGAAACACCTCAGGATGGCCCTAAAATGCCATCTCTTGAATTTGGGTGCCACCTGGCTCCTGAGAAAACTCCTGATGCCTGAGCCGAGGCCTATATGGATGGCATCTTCCCTACCCCCCACCTACGATCCTGCTGACTTGGGTGGGTTTCTTAAGCTTCCTCAGGCCTGCCTAGTTTCAGCCAGACGATGGCACACCAGCTGGCCTGTCTGTCTGGGCAGAGCCGACGGATGCCAGACGGAGCAGACATGGCTGTGGGCCCAGCTCTATCCATCTCCAGTCCTAGCCCTGGCTGGGGGATGGGGGTCTGCCTGCCTGCTTGCCTGCTGGTGCTACAGGCGTAAGGGCTGGGGACCCTGATGGTCTCTAAAGATGAGGGGCTCCTTGGACCTACTACCACATCCTAGCATGAACCACACTGGTCTCAGATCTCTACAACCTCATTTGTGCTTGGTCTAGTGGCTCTAGAGCATAGAAATCAAGCCCGTGGTACAAGGAGCTGCAGGATCATTTTAGACATGTATCAAATGAATTCAACAAACCCTCTCTTCCACCCACTAATATTCCACAGTTCCTTCAAAGTCCAATTTAAGACCCAATTCTCCTACAACGGGGATTAACCATTCTCTCAACTCCTACTTCTTCAGCGGCCAGCTGAGGAACAAAGCAACATGTTGATAACAAAGCAACATATTGAGCTTCCTCGGTGCATGACACCTGAGTCTTGGTGTACCTGCCTATTCTCAGCCCGGAGATGGGGAGGAGAGATCTGGGTTCAAGAAACCCTAAGAGGTAGTAGGATGCTATTGCCACCTCTCCTGGGTGCCTTGGCAACCTGGCTCCATCAGACCCATTGCCTTGTGGTCCAGCTGCTTCATCCCTTTTTGGCCAGGTCCCCTCTTGTAGTGCCCACTCACCACTTGCGCTTCATGTAGGCAGCAGCTCGGTTTCCGTAGAGCATGGCATTGTGAGGGGCCCTCTGCACAGCCTTACTGTAAAGCTGAATGGCCTGGGTCCACTGCTGGCAGGCAAAAGCCTCATTGGCTTGCTGCTTCACGCGTTCCAGATATGGGGGCAACTCTACTTGGGGGCTACAGCGGAAGAGAGTCAAGTCAGACCAGTCAAAGGAGGGTGGAGCCACCCACAAGAAGTCTTGAGTCCTACCCTAAAGCTCATGCAGGCCTTCTTAGCTCCTAAAATCTGCACTGTCATCTAGAAGAGGGGACCATTCCTATCCCTGGCCTGGGTTTTTAATCTATTACGGTGGGAGGGAATAGGCACGATTCTAAACACTCTGAGCTGGTGGAAAAGAGGGGCAGAAATAAAGCTGTCCTAGACAGGCTTACAGCAATTCTTTTTTTTTTTTTTTGGTGCCGGGGATTGAACTCAGGGCCTTGTGCTTGCTAAGCAAGCACTCTAACCACTGAGCTAAATCCCCAGCCCCAGCAATTCTTAATCAAACTTCTGGGCATGATAGTAGCTGTCTTCATGCTGAGCTGAACCTTATGACTAACCTAGTCTTTCCTATGGATCTCTTTATGGAGAATTCGGTTTCTCTCAAGGGCTAGAAAATTTGAGCACCTATAGATCTGAAGTCCAGCATAGGGCCTAACAGAGAATAGAAGCATGAATATATAACTGGGCTGAGAATAATATAATAGGGGAGGACCATTTATGTGGGATCTCTTTGGAGAATGTCAAGAAGCAGCTAGCCCCGGGCCCTGACCCCAGCTACCAAGGGACTGGAGCTTCCGTCTCAGCATGACTGGTACCCTTGGGACCATGAGCCACCTCCCAAGTTTCTCTGCCCCAGTCCTCCACCCTCTGGGATGTGTGCCTGCCTGGTTGTGGGGTCAGGAGGAAGGTAACAGAACATGTCCATTCCTCTGGTCCATTAGGTGTAACTGAGGATGGAGCGCTGGACAGGCCAGCCGGCCTCACCTGACATGGCCTGTGCTCTCCGGCAGTCGGAAGCCATTGCTGTGAAGATGTAGGCCATTAGACACACCATTGGACACACCGTTGGTGGACATCTTACCATTCTGGACTTCTGGCCATGATGGGGAGAAAGTAACAAAAACGAGTCAGTAAGAGGTTCTCATTTCTTCTCCACAGCCTTTCGGCCTCCATCACAGGGTCAGATGGTTCCACTGTGGGACTATTCTCCCAGGGGAAGACCCAGTTCCTGAGACCAACCAAGCAGCAAACAGCATAAAGAAAAGCCTGCGCGCCCTCTGCTGGCTGGCTGGGGACACAGCTTGAGTTTAATGTTTCCTGTAGGCACCAGGAAAAAGTCAGCAAGCCAGAATGAACAGAGGAAGGGCAACTACGTAAGGTCCTCAAGAACCAGGCCATGGGAAGAATGCATCCTTTCAGAGGGAAGTGCAAAGGGCTGTGATGCAAGACCCTTGGGCAGATCTCTCTGGCCTATTATCTTCTTACTGTAGTGACAGGGTCATTTCAGAGATTTGCTCCTTTTGGAGTATTGTAGCCAGAATCCAGAGTAACAGGCAGGCTTCTCAACAGAGGTAGCAGGTGCTCAAGCTCTGCAAACCACCTTAGCAGACATGATAAGAGAGAACTTACCCCCCGAGGAGTGGCATTTTCTAGGCAAGAGGAAGGTATATGGCCGCTGCTTGTAGGTCAAGTCAAACAAATAGACCTAGGGTTGAGAAGTCAAGAAGAGTGATGGAGGCTGCAGGGCAAGGCTGTGGTTGAACCACTAGCAAGGCCACAGCAGCTCACTAGGCGGCTGAGCTAGCTCAGGAAGTATTTCCCAGAAGCAAACTTCAGGCAGGAAAATATTCCTAGCTTCTGGTCCTTGGGGTGGGCTGTTTGATCTACCCAAAGCCCTGCTTGAATTACTGTCACTAATTAGAATCATATGTTTAAACTGGAAAGGTCCTCAAAGGTGCCAAAGCCAAATGTCTCCTTTTACAGGTGGGAAAACTGATAACTCAGAGGAGAAGCAACCTGCTTAAAGTAACATGACTGGTTATTCCTCTCAGTAAGGAAGTATCTATTGCTACTTAACACATTTTCTCCCCCAGTACTGGAGACTGAACCCGAGGTCTTCACATTGAGCTATATCCCCAGTCCTTTTAAAAATTTTTTTCTTGCTAAATTGCCCAGCTTGGGCTCAAACTTGCAGTCCTCCTGTGTCAGCCGCCCAGCGTGCTACGGTTACGGGCATGTGCTACCACACTCAGCTTCTAGCCCTTTTCTTTTGTATATATCACACTTTGCTTTGTAAAGTCATCACCATTTCACCTGTCACGTCTCCCATCAGCCTGGGGATGAGCTGTATTTGCATTTGTCCTTTCTATGTTTATAATAATGCTAATCCCCAGTGAGGGCTTAGGTTTTGTAGAATGTATTTATGCAAGAATTATGTAATACTCTAACTGAAAACACACAAAAAGGTTTAGCAACCTGCCATTATTATTATTATTATTATTATTATTATTATTATTATTATTTTGGGGTGCTGGGGATTGAACTCAGGGCCTGGCACTTGCTAAGCAAGTGATCTACCAATGAGCTAAATCCCAAACCCCACAACTTGCCATTATTAAAGAACATTTCTGCAAGCTTCCCCTAAACCATAGCCTGGCTGCATTTCCCGAGCCCCATGGATTTCCTCCTAGGAAAACAGAAGATAAGGAAACTGAGGCTCAGAAAAATGAAGAGACATACTCAAAGTCACAGTAAATAGCTAGTAAACAGTAAGCAAATGTTTGAAGACAGGTCTGTCAATTTCAGAGTCTATGTTCTTAACCAAATTATCATACTAGAAGTGAAGGAAAAAAGACCAGGTTAGCATTCCATTCTAGAAATCCTTATGTCACTTCCATATTTCACCACAGCATCATTTACCACGAGGCCGTTACTTCTGTCTGTCTGTGGGCAGTGACAGAAAGCACAGAGCCCTGACTGCTGGGTACAAGATGGTGGTGGGGCAGAGTCACATCAGGCAGCTGAACCTACCTGCTCTCCTCCCATGTTGACTAACAGCTCTGTGCCATTGGGGCTGAAGGTCACATAGGTGGCAACCAGCACTCTCAGACGGTTGTTATAGTCAGGCAGCTTCACTGGCAGGTGCCCTGTGGGGAACAGACTAGTCACCCTACGATGTGGCTCTCAGTCCTCTTCAAAAGGGCAGGAGATTATATGAAGATAGCCATACTGGAAATGTTAGCAATCAACATCATAGAAGGAGCTACAAGCGTTGAGCCTTTACTTTTGGCACTGGGTCAGCTGTTCTACTTTATCTCAGTCATTAAAAACCCATTTTACAGAAAAGAAACTCATCGAGGTTAAGTAATTTGCTGAAGATTGCCTAGCTGATCAATGGCAGAATCCCGATTAAAGTTCAGGTCCGCCTGACTCTAAAACCCTTGCTCCTGACCCATATGGCATCCTGTGCCCCTGTGCTTCCTCAGAAAGAGTCAGTATCCAGCCAAAAGTTCGAGGCCAGAGTCAGGGTGAGGCCTACCTGCTACGTAATACTGGGCTGCACCATCTGGAAGGGGCTTCTGCCTGTCACAGAAGGTGTGCACACCTGCTGAAGGGCTCTGCTTCATGCTCTTTCTGGTAGGAAGGAAAATCAGACAGGTTAAAACTCTAGCACTGCCCTTGGCTACAAAGAGCACAATCCCTAGAGGAAGCCTAAGTTTGTATCCCTGAGAGATACAGGAGGCATCTGCCTTCCTTACCTAAGTGACTCCCAGATCTACCCACTAGACAGCTATGGACAGACATTACAGTGCTTTACCAAGGAGGTCCTATAAACTGCCTGGGTCCTCAGGGCCACCTTATTTTCCCCATTTATAGATAAGGAAGCTAAAGCTGAAGGCTCGCCTCAAGGCATATAGTATGGGAGGGGCAACAGTGGTCACTCAGATCTGTGAAACAAAGCAAAGCAGGCCACACATTCCTGCACCTGTCCCAAGAACCATGGAAAACTCAGACTTCAGGAGCCACTCAGGTCTGGGACTTTCTGGGGTCAGGGTGGTTGCTGTGTATGTTCTACTTTTTCCTTTTTAAAAAGAATAAAATAAAATTACATGTACAAGACTATAACTCTGTATAATCAATCAATTTTTAAAATTCACACACACACACACACACACACACGCACAAACGCATCTCAAAAAGAAGCAGAGATGGCAATGAGGGAATGTGGCAGGAGATTCCAAGGGACTTGGCCAGAGGAGGCTAAGCTGGTCATACCTGTGGTTATGGATCATGCGAATGTCGTAGAGCCTCACAAAGGGCCCACTGGCCCCTACTGCCAGGCAGTTGTTGTCCTGGGGATTGACTGTGAGGCACTTGGCCTCCACAAGTTGACCGCAGTACTCTGTCAGATCAATCAGCACCTCTGAGTGTTTGCTGTTCTCCCGGAGGTCATACTGGCTGCGAGAGAGAAGAGAGTTAGGGGTCTGGGTCCTTGTATGGAAGCAAAGGAAGGAGTCAAATCCTTCTTAGGCAAGAGGATTGGGAGGAGCATTGGATACCTTTGTAAATGATTAAAAATCACTCCCATTTTTTAAGGGCCCATTGTGTGCCAGGTGCCTATCCTAGTACAACCCCTTAGGATACATACTTATTTTACAGATGTTAATATTATTGCTATTATTATACTACCACTAATACTAACTCTTAGTGAAAATGTGCTTAAAGCCCAGTACTGTCCCTAAGTGTTTTTACATGCATATTTAATTAAATCTTATACCCCCTCTACTACCACTGGAATACTGAGCTCCAAACAAGTTAAATAACCTACCTGGGTGACACAGCAAGTAAGTGCAGAGCAGGGAGAGGTTACTAAAACGAAGCATACTATTCTGCTTTGTTCCTTCCTAATTACGTTTATGACACAAAAGAAGTATGGAGGCAACAAAAAAGAGACTCTGAAGAATATCTAAGAGCTACCTAGAAATACCAAGACCAAGGTCACAATAAAGGTAATGCCAAGACACCCAACAGCAGCAGCAAACTCTCATGGCTCCAGCCTGGGGACCTGTGCTGCTGCCAATACACAGGTACCTCGAGAGTGGGAAAGGACGTTGCCCATATGCTCACCCACCTCTTGCCTAGACATCTGTAACAATCTCTTCACTGTTCGCCTTGTCTTTCTAAGCCATCTTTACCAGATGCTCATCCTAAAATAGTTTTACATCATTCTTCTGCCCCCAAAATTGTGAATTCCTCAACACTTCTAGTATGAGTTTATTTTGAGTTTACTTTTTTTTTTCTTTTGGTGCCAGGAATTGAACTCGGGGCCTTGTGTTTGCTAAGCAAGCACTCTAACCACTGAGCCAAATCCCCAGCCCCTATTGCCTTTGAGTTTACTTTTACCAAACTCTGCAGTCTGATTTTTAAGACTTGATTTCACCAGAATTATTTTATTCTGTACATGTCACTTTTTTCCCTGCCTTCCCAAACTCTACTCATCCTGGGGAATCCACTGTTTTTCCCTGCCCATGCTGATCCCATCTGTTCTCACCAGCTTATGTTCACCTGCTTTGAGGACATCTTCCCTAACTGTGACTATGCCTAAGTCCTTAGGATCCTACCAATGCCCTTGACACTCAGTTCCTACCACCTGACCTGGCCACAGCCTGGTCAGTCAAGGTCCACAACTGCATCAGAGTTGATCATGCCACTGACCACCGAGCACTTTCTGTCTTCTATGGACCATGCTAAGGTTTTATATGCTCTAGTTAAATATTAATGCTCAGATTGACAGGAGATACTATGATTATTCCATTTTACAGATGAAGAAACTATGGTTCAGGAGTCAAGTGACCTTAACTAGTCAAACACAAAATGGAAGACCTAGGATTTGATCCCAATGCTGTCTGACTTCAGTGGTATTGTTATAATTACTATTTTATAGTTTATACATGACTTAGACAATACTTCTCTGTAGCAGGGAAGATAGCACAAAGGCCTACTCCGGGGAGGCAGATTAAAGCAGCTTGAGGAAATGAGGAAAAAGTTCTAAGGCTGCATCTGAAGAAAGAAGCTAAAGAAAGGCAATGATAGCCAGGCATGGTGGTGCATGGCTGTAGTCTTGGTTACTCAGCAGGCTGAAGCTGAGATGGGATGAGCTCAGAAGTTCAAGAACAGCCTGGCCAACACAATGAAACCCTGTCTCTCTCTTTCTCTCTCTCTCTCTCTCCCTCTCTCTCTCTCTCTCTCTCTCTCTCTCTCTCTCACACACACACACACACACACACACACACACAGAGCAGTGTGTTTGGGATGCTACTGGTCATGTGGTTGAGTGGTAGAATGCTTATTTAACATGCATGAGGCCCTAGGTTCAACTGCCTGCACTGGGGAAAAAGGGGGTGGCAACACCACAATTTTAGGATACAGGGAAGCAGAGGCAAACATGTAACAATACAGGACACTGGAAAAGGGAATAGTCTACTTTCCCATTTCTGGCTGGCTCTTCCCACCCTAGGTATCTGCTCACTTATCAACTATTTAAGAGAAATGTGTCAAATGCCTCTGTGTGCCAGGCACTGTCCTAGGGACAAAACCAAGAAGACAGATTTGGAGTTACTCTAAGAGAGTTTACTACTCAGTGCAGAAACACACACAAAAGGAAACCCACAAGTAAAAATAAAATAACTACAGGTGGTGATTAGAGTTATAGAGGATGCAATTATGTTAGTGAATCAGAATAATATCTATCTACTTTTTTTTGGTGCCAGGGATTGAACTCAGGATCTTGTGCTTGCTAGGCAAGCACTCTAACCACTGAGCTAAATCCCCAGCCCTATCTATCTACTTTAAACAGGATGGTCAAAGTGCTTCTGAAAAGGCAACTCAAGCTGATCTCCTTAGGTGATAAAGAGTCAGATATGGAAAGATCTGGAGACAGAGAATCCCAAGTAAACAGCGAGTGTGAACACTCAGAGTCAACACAGACCTGAGCATGTGAGGTGATGTGAAGGCCTATGGGCCTGGAGGTGGTTAAGAGAGAGAAGGGTGAGTGTGCAATAAGCAAATAATCCCAGCTGAATTTGTATACAGACAACTGCCCTGGACAGACAAATGAGGCTGGAAATCTGCTGTCAGGAGCCAGGTTCATGAAAGGAAGCACTATGGGCAGATGGAATGGAGTCACCATGCACTAGAAGCAAGGGAGGTGGAGGTCACTCCATACCCAGAACCTTACCGGATAAGCCCATCCTCAGCAGCACTCCAGAACGTGTTGGGCCACATGGGTGCCGTGGCAATGCGTTTCACTCGGTTTGTGTGGTCTCCAAACATGTGGATAGTCTCCTTTACTGTGAGGTCGTGAACATGCACCTTGGAGTCGGCTGCTCCCGTGATCAAGATACGGTCCCCAGCATGAGGCAGGAACTGCTCAGGACAGATTGAAGAAGGTATTGGCAGGTGATGGGGGTAGACACGGTCAATGAAGGAAATAAGACTGAATGTCAGCACCCCATTTCCTTCTCCCCATCAGAAAGAAAGATAAGAAAATGAGCCCATCAAGACAATTCACTAAACAAAATCTTGGATCAGTAGTGGCCTGTAGCTCTAAAGGTCAAAATCAAGATACATACCTTTACATTTCTAGAATGGTCATGACCTATCCCAAGTTGGACTACCTGAGGAACCCTTTTCCTTTGATTCTTCCCCAAGAAAAAGCTGAGTAGATGATAATCATAGCTGTTAACATTTACTAAAAATTTACCATGTAGCAGACATGAGGAAACTACATTATCTTACTGAAACTTAAAAATGATCTCATTAAAAATTGAGGTCTGGATGCTGATAATGTAGCTCAGTGGTAGAACAAGTGCTCAGGGTACATAAGGGTCCTGGATTCAATCTGTGGCACCGTCCAAGAAATTAAAATAAAAAATTAAGGTTCTATAGTAACATGCAGCAGGACTGTGTTAAACCTAATTCTGACTCTCACTGCCATACTGCCTCATGATGACTATTTCTTTATTTCTGGGTTCAGGGGACTGAACCCAGGGCCTTGTACATACTAACCATATGTTCTACCACTGAGCCACACCCCCCCAGTCCATGATGACTATTTAATAACCTAGGAATTAAGCAATAAATTAATTCTACAAAGAAAAGGGAATTATAAAAGAGTAGATGTTTCAAACTGCTTCAACTGTTTCTGGAGACCAATCTGGCAACAGGTAAAAAAATAAAAATTATTCCTCACTTCTGACCCAAAACTTTAACTTCTAAGAAATAATTCAAAAAACAAAGGGACCTGAGCAGAAATATGGACAGTACTCCTGACACTAGCAGAGCTGACAGAGCTTAAATCTGGACTAGGGCAGAGCTGACCATCAAGAGATCCACCTCTACACGGGTATTATAAAGAATGTGAACCCCTCCATCCTGATGAAGTTGAGAACTTGATGATCCAGGTAACATCCAGCACAAACAAAATAGTCACAATGCTACTTTGAATAATAATTTTTTAGAAAGTATTAAGTTCTATCACCTAACTTTTGTTTTTCTTTGAGACAGGATTGGGCTAGGTAGTCCAGGCTGGCCTCGAACTCATGATCCTCCTGCCTTAGCCTCCCGAGTGCTGGGATTACAGACATGCACCACCACGCCTGGCTTCTATCACCTAATTTTGAGAAGAAAGTATTTGGAGGTGGTATTAGTTGGGTTTTTCTCTTATTTTGAGTCCAAAAGATTAAAATGTCTTGTTTCTCTTTTTAACTGAAAAGTTCCTCTCAACTCACACCAAGGCTGAGTAGTGGTGTTGCCAAGTGGGGCATCATTCTGCATTAAACAGATGAGACCCACTTGACTTCAAATGTTCACAGAACAATTTTTCCATAAATGCTTCTTCACTGGCTCAATACAACAAAGGATAGATGAAACAGAATTCTATCATGTTTAAGGACAATTCGTAGTCTTTCATCCTGTCTGGAGATATCACTTAACTCCCTGCACAGAATTAAAAAGGTGAGCCCTCATCATGGGCCTTTGGGTGTTGCCATACCTGTCACACACTGTAGTTGCCACCAGGGGGTGCGAATACTGTAACTATAGTGTTTTGACTACCTAAAGAGCAGAATCCTTTTCCACTTTTTTTTTTTTTTGAAAACAGAAGAGGCTGATGGTCTGGGTATAAGTGCCTTGTTCAAGGTCTTAACATTAGGCAGTTTTAAGACTGTTGTCAAATTCTGGTCTCTGAATTTAACGTTTTGTGCTCTAGGATGCCAAATAGATGGCTTGGGTATGGCTTGGGTTCCCTTTCCCAGGTCTGACTGGACAGATCCAAACTGGATCTAACACTTTTCAGGGACAGCAGTCTCTACTGGTCAGGTAAGAGATGAAATGTCATTGTTTTGTCTTTAAAAAAAAAATCACAGAAAGGGGGGTTGGGGATTTAGCTCAGTGGTAGAGTGCCTGCCTAGCAAGCCCAAGGTCCTGAGTTTAAACCCCAGCACTCCAAAAAAAAAAAAAAAAGAAAAATCAAAAACAAAAATCACAGAAATTCACCTAGAATGGGTCCTTGGAACAGGTGAGAATCAGAACTTGGGAAAGAGGCATGGTTCAGGGAAAGAAGTAGGTTTTGAGTTCATTTTTCTTTTTTCTGAGGGGGCAGTGCTTGGGATCGAACTCAGGGGCTTGTACTTGCTAGGTAAGTACTCTAACCACTGAACTAAATCCCCAACCCCTAGTTCTTGAGTTCTAATCTACTTTATGGTTCAGGCACTTTGTCCTTTCTCTTGATATTAATAAGGAAAATATTTCTTAGATTAATGAGGCTTTCTGGTGGCCAGCCTTACTTCCACACTCTGCAATTATAAACTTTCAGAGTTGGAAAGACCCTTCCTCACAGGTTCATTTCCTCCAACCTTAAACCCAGCAGACAAAGTGACCAAAAAATGGACAATCTCAGAGCAATGATATTTAGATATTCACAGAAGACTATTCTATCTCTTACTTTACTTTTTGAGACAGGGTCTTGCTTTGTAGTACAGGCTGGCCTTGAACTCACTACATAGCCCAGGCTAGCCTCAAACTCATGGCAATCCTCCTTCCTCAGCCTCCTGAGTGCTGGGATTACAGGCTTGTGCCACCATGTCTGGCTTTCTACCTTTTTCAAACAGCCCTACATATCAGACAATTCGTCCCTTCCCCAAGACCGCATGTGCTTCTGTGGGCTCACAGCCACTTGTCCTAAGTCTGTTCTCTGTGATCAAAAAAGACAAATCTCATGTTGCTGTCACACAACAGGTCTTCAATGGTCTATAAGTGCCTTTCCTACCTCTTCTCAACTCAGCTCCCCTTCCTCCACTGAGAGAAAAGATGAATTTCTTATAAAAAGAATAACTAAAAGAACCTGTGTCAGATGCTTAAAAAAAGTCAGCTTAAATATTGCATGGTTTCTTTTATATAAGAAATCTTTTTTTAATATAAGAAATCTAAAATATAAATAAAAAGCAAAATAAAAGATCAATAATAGGAAAAAGGCAGATAGATCTTTTGCAAAAGGGAAGAGGACCAAAAGATGGAGGGGGAGTGAGAAAAAGAATATGTATTATGTACTGTAAACATGTACTAATAAAAAAATAAACACTGAAAAAAAATTCAGAATGGGTCTAGTGGTACATGCCTGTAATCTAAGTACTCTGGAAAGCTGAAGCAGAAGAGTCAGAAGTTTGAGCCCAGCCTGGGCAATTTAGCAACTTAATGAGACTCGGCCTTAATTAAAAGGGGCTGGAGATGTACCTCAGTGCAAAGGCCCTGAGTTCAATCCCCAGTGCTATAAAAAAGGAACAAGAAAAAAAAAAAGAGAGGCAGAAACAGGTTCATAGAGGTCAGGTGATTTGTTCAGTTCATACAATTTCCAAGAGGCAGACAAGGGAGTCAAACCCAAATCTGTCTGATCCCTAAATACAAGCTCAGAACCATTCCATCATCGCTGCTCACATAAATATAAATCTATCTTGAACTGACTTCTCGGCTCTAAAAGAGGAAGCGCATGGAAAAGAGATGGGGTTTCAAGCATCTACATGAGATGCTCAGACACAGGGCATCTGTGACCCCAAGGGGTACACGGGGCACGCACACATCAACATGACCATGCCCACAACCCAACACCCCTTTCACCTGCTGTGGCTTTCATACTCACCTTGACAGAAAAGATATTTGCAGTGTGTCCCGTGTGCATGGAGAGCAGCTTCTTGTGGTGCAGCGGGTCCCACACAATTGTGTGCTGGTCATCGGAACCAGAGGCGAGCAAACTACAAGCAGAGTGAGAGGCTCTGACCTCTTCTCAAGTTCCCAGGTCCCTTCCCCACTTTCACATCCCTAAAGGAGTGGGGCCACACAGAACTCAAACAATAGTAAATGTTATAGAACTTAAGGTTATTTTATAAATATTAGTTCCTCTTCTATTTTGTCCTAAGAATTTCTCATTATGCCTGAATATACTAACTCATTTAAAAAATAGAGTTGGCCATCTAAATTTGCATCTACCTGGGATTAATGATTTAACTGTGTTGATAAGGATGGGCTATGCTTAAGAAGGGCAACAGTGTCTTTTCACTTAGATTCATTCTTTTCCTTAGATCACCTGAGAGGAAGGAACCCTTTTCTCCACAGCCCTTCACCCTCTTCTCCATCACCCTCTAGTTCATACTTACTCTCCCTTCTCATTCCACTCTAGACAGTTGACACATCCTGAGTGACCCTGGGGGAACAAATGGAAAGAGACAAGAAGATAGCTAGTTAGAGGTTCTCCCAGGGAAGTCAATACTGAGAAGCAGAACTGAGCATGTGAGCTGGCCTTTCTAGCTTCACTGTTTTCCAGAGATGTGTTGGTGGCCAGGACTAATGTGCTTGGCATTTCACAATATATAAAGTACTTTCATACTCACAATTTCATTTGATACTAGGCACCTCTGAGCTATAAAGGACAGATTTCATTGATCCCATTTTGTAGAAAAGTTACCTGAAATTCAGATAGCAGTTAAGTAGCAGAGATGAGATCCAAAAAATTTCTCTTCTACTCCTAAAAGGGATAAGTCAACAGTCCCTTCAGGGGACAGTCCCTTTAAGGGAGCGCCCTTGCTATAGAAAATTTGCTCAGAGGACCATCTGGTTCAATAGGAGGATAAACTTTCAATAATTCAGCACATGGGTTGGTGATTAACTCAGAGGTTAAGAGTGCTTGCCTTGTAAGCACAAGGACCTGAGTCCGATCCCCAGCATAAAAAAAAAAAAAATGTTCAGCACATGTTTACCAAGCACTTACTACATGGCAGGTACTGTTCAGAAGCTGGGGTATGCCGGTATATAAAATAGTGTCCCTGGTCTTTGGAAGCTTACTTCATGTAAGGAGAATGGACTTGCTCTTGGGGATTTGAATTGAGAAACACAGAGAGATCAAGGTAGTTAAGAGCACATACTGAAGTTGAAAGCACGCGTAGAAATCACAGCAAGGCCAGAGCTGTGAATATACAGAATTCATGAATAAACAGGAGGTATGAAGGGGCAGACATGTGTCTTCCAAGGTAGGAGAGTAAGTCTCCAGAATTTCCGACATACTCTTCTTTCTGTTCCTCACCTTCCCTCATTCTAACAGCACTCTGATATACATTTAATTATCTCCCTGCCCCAAATCAAACTACGTGTTTCAGGAAGCACAGATCCATTGTCCTTGCCAGTGATGAGTTCAAGAACGTAACCCTAAACCAGATATGGTGTGGCATTCACTTGGCCACAGGAATTGACTCTGAAGTGAACCTATGACCTCAATCAGATCCAAATGGGAACAGGTGTTGTGAGCTTCTGGAAAAGCTTTCTCATTCCTAGAAGAGTCTATGGGAGAGGTGCCTTTCTTCCTCTGCATGCTGAGGATACTGACTGAAACCTGGAATTGCTGCACACATTTTACCACAATGAAGGAAGTTAGCCTGAGGGTAAAATCAAGACACAAAGAGCTTACCCAAGGGAATCAGAGAAAAATGGGGCCAGAATGACCAGACTAACCAAACTTGACCTCTATCTACTCCAGCCCTTCCAGTTAAGTGAGCCAATCAGTTTATTATTGTTTAAGGCAGTGTGAGTTAGAATGTTTACTTGTGGCCCAAAGCATCCTAAACAAGAATTCTAATCCGTTCTTCAGGTCTCAGTTTGCAGGTACTTCCTCCAAAATGCCTTTCCTCCCGTGAATTTGGGCTGGAGGGAACCCTTCCCGTGGGCTCCTGCTGTCTACTGCAGTATGGCTCTGTGTTGATGTGCTTGTTTTCTTCCCTCTCAGAGTCCCGAGAGAGCAGGCTTTGTGGACCATGTTTACCATGTCCGCAAGGCCGGGCACAAGGTCGGCAGGTGCCTACTGCCTAAGTGATCAAACAAGTGGGATGAATGGCAAGAATTAAGAGATAGGGACAAGCCTGATCTTCCACATGACGAGTCAGAAAGGTGGCTGCTTTGCCTTCTCCTTCCCTCTTACCCCTTGTCCTACACGGATTCCCATCTGGGTGGAAAGTCATTTCTTCACAGTTCTATGCTTGTACACATGATTGCCACATGCTTTGCACAATCTTGGCAAATTGCCTGCTGACCTGAGGCTTCTTGCCATCCCCTGGCACTGGGCTGAAACCCCACACATATGTCTTGTCACTCTTTCTGGGTCAGGACCATTTCTGTTCTTACTGCTCTCATTTTCCCACCAGGCTGTAAATGAACTGTGCCCGGGTGGGTCACAGCTTCACCCTGGAATCTCCCAGAGAGTCAAGGGCCTCGATCGAGAGGGCTTACCAAGAGCTGGGCACAGCCTAAGCTGAGCACATGTGGCAGGCAAAACAGTGGCCCCTACAGATATCCATGTCCTAATGCTCTGAGACCTGGGAATACATTATTTTAGGTGGCAAAAGGGCTCTGCAGATGTGATTAAAGAGATGGAGAGATTATCTGAGATTATTTATGTGGGCCCAATTTCATCACTTGAGTACTTAAAAGTAGAGAACCTCTGTTGGCTGTAGACAACTACAGAGATGGAGGTGTGAAAGGGACTGGGTCACTACTGCTGGCTCTGGAGACAGAGGAAGGGCCTCAGAGCCAAGAGACACGGCCACTGCTAGGAGCTACAACAGCAAGAAGATGGATTGTGTTCTTCAGCCATAAGCCAATACCTTGATTTTAGTCAGCGAGACCTGTGTCAAACTTCCAATTGCTCTACAGAGCTACAAGATAATAATTTATGTTGTTTTAAGCCACTACGTTTGTGGTTATTTATTATGGCAGCAACAGGAAACTAATAAACCACCCTACACCAAACACCTCACTTTCAGAATAAGAAAAACATTACTAAGAGAGGTTAGGCATCCTGCTCAATATGGCACAGTTAATAGAGACAGGATGCAAAACTCTAACTCAAGAGCTCAGGCTCTTGGGTACAATCTGAGAAATGCATTAATGCTTCCAGAATGACTGCATTTGTTCTCAAATCCCAACTTCTGTATGTTTTAGCTAAAAATCCAAGTATTCATAGGATAGTGAGGCAAGGAAACAATCATAATTCACACTAGAACGTTTTTCCTTACACTGAGCCTACACACCTGCAGTCTATCCCTGCAAAATCTGTTCACTTATTCAGAACACCTACTATATCCTAGGCATTATTTTTATTTTTTATCTTTTGGCAGTGCTGGGGATTGAATCCAGGGCTCTGCACATGCTAGACAAGTGCTTTGCCACTGTGCTGATCTCCAGCTTGGCACTAGGTCTTCTTATACAGGCAAAGGCTATTGTGGTAAGAGAGAGAACTTTAGTGGGAAGGGGAGAAAAAAATAAGACATGACTTAACCATATGAGTTCAGACTGTAATTAGTGCTATGAAGAATATAAAACAAGCTGGGCACAATGACCTGTGCCTATAACCTCAGCACTTTGGGAGGCTGAGGCAAGAGGATCACAAGTTCATGTCCTGCTTGGGCAACTTATCAAGGCCATGTATCAGTGTAAAAAATAAAAGGGTTGGGGATACGGCTCAGTGGAAGAATACCCCTGCATTTGATCCCCAGCACCACAAAAAACAAACAAGAAAACCCCCAAATATAATATGGTGTAGGACACACTTTAGATGTATTCCAGTGGTCAGAGAAAGCATCTTTGATATGAGGACAAATCTGAATGCTGAGAAGCAGCAAGTTACACAAAGATCTGAAGAAAAGCATCCCAGGTAGAGGGAAAAACAAGCACAAAGGTAGGAATAGGCTAAGTATGCTGTAGAAACAGAATGAAGTGCCAGCGTGGTAGCACATGCCTGTGATCCTAGCACTCAGAAGGTTGAGGCAGGAAGACTGTCATGAGTTCAAGGCCAGCCTGGACTACACAGTGAGTTCAAGGCCAGGCAAGACCCTGTCTCGAAGAAAAGAAAGAAAGCAAGCAAGCAGACGACCAAGCAAGCAATGTGGCCAGAATATAATGATGAAAGGAACAGAGTAAGATGAACAAGATGGGCACAAGGATGTGAACAGAGCCAAAATCTAAGGAATGTTAGAGGCCATGGCAAGAAACTTCAAGAGACCAGGAACTGTGTTGGATTTATTTGTTGCTATATTCATCTCTCAGTGTCCAGATCATTCTCGGCAGATAGTAGCACTCAATATTTACATGAAATTGAGTAAATTAACAACTGCCTCCTACTTTGGTCCTCTGGTACTTCAAAGCATGAGTTTAATCCACCATTTAAAGTTGACAACTTTTTAGCCAGGCTTAGTGGCGCATGCCTGTAATCCCAGCACTCAGGAGGCAGAGACAGGCGAACTGCTGCGAGTTTGAGGCCAGCCTGGACAGCATAGTGCGTTCAAGGCCAGCCTGAACTACATAGTGAGACCCTGTCTCAAAAAAAAAAAACCAAAAAAACAAACACAAAAAAACCAAACAAAAAAAATTATAAAGTTGACAACTTTTTCTGTAAATGGCCAGATAGGAGATATTTTAGGCTTTGCACACCATATGGTCTCTGTCTGAATCATTCAATTCTGCTGTTGGATCACTAAACCAGACAGACAATACATAAATGAATGAGTGTGGCTGTGTTCCAATAAAACTTTATTTATAAAAACAGGTGGCAGTAGATTTGAAAATCATATGGCAATGTGAAGGACCTGGAATAGCCAAAACAATCTTGAAAAAGAACAAAGTTGGAAGACTCACACTTCCCAATTTCCTAACTTGTTACAAAGTGGTACTGGCACAAGGATAGACATTTAGATCAATGAAATAGAGTCCATAAGTAAATCCATACATCTATGGTTAATTGATTTCTAAAAAGAGTGCCAAGATAACTCAATGGGGAAAAGAAGAGTCTTTAACAAATGGTGCTGGGAGCGTGGGCATTTAGCCCAGTGGTTAGAGTGCTTGCCTTGCCACAAGGCCCCGAGTTTGATCCCCAGTACCAAAACAAAAACAAAAACAAAAAAAATGGTGCTGGGACAACTGGATGTTTACATGTAAAAAAATGAAGTTGGGCCCTAACTTTGTATCATCTATAAAAACTGATTCAAAATGGATCAAAGACCTACATATAATAAATATATAAAGCAATGAAACATTTAGAAGAAAAGGCAGGTTTAAATCTTCATGATCTTGATTTCTTGGACATATCACCAAAAGCACAAAAGAAAGAAGAACAAAAATAAATTGGAAGTCATCAAAATAAAAACTTTTATGCACCAAAGGCACTATACCAAGAAAATGAGAAGACAACATAGAATGAGAGAAAACATTTCAAACTACATATGAATAAAGAACTCATAAATCAACAATAAAAGGACAATCCAACTTGAAAATGGACAAAGAATCTGAATAGACATTTCTTCAAAGAAAATTATACAAACATGGCCAATAAGCACATGAAAAGAGGTTCAACATCACTGGGCACTAGGTAGATGAAAATCAAAACTAAAATGAAATACCACTTTATACCCACTATGATAGCTATAATAAAAAACATTGATAATAAGAAGTATTTGTGAGGACGTAGAGAAATTGAAACGATTACATATTTCTTTTGGGTATGTAAAATGGTGGTACCAATTTAGGACAGTTTGATAGTGTTCAAAAGTCAGAGTTATTATATGACCCAGGAATTTCACTTTTAGGTACACATCCAAGAGAATGGAAAAAACGTATATCTACACAAAAACTTGTACATCACTGTTCATGGCAGCATTATTCATAACAGCCAAAAAACAACCCAAATGTCTACCAAATAATAAACAGATAGATAAAACGTGGTATATGTATATACTTGGTCATAAAAAGAAATGAAGTAGTGATTCATGTTACAACATGGATGTATCTTCAAAATATTATGCAAGTGAAAAAAAGCCAGACAAAAAAGGCAACACATCATATGATTCTATTTATATGAAAATGTCAAGAGGGAAATCCATATTGATAGAAAGTAAATTAATGGTGCTGGAGTGAGACCAGGGATGGGAGATGGGAAGAGATTCCTAATTTTTTTTTTTTTTTTTTTATTGAGACAGGGTCTCACTGTGTAGGCCAGGCTGGCCTCAAACTCATGGCAATCCTTCAGCCTCAGCCTCCCCAGTGCTGGGATTACAGGCATGCACCACCGCACCCACCAAGAGGCTCCTATTTGAGGTGATGAAAATGTCCTGAAAGTCAAGTGTGCCAGTGTATGCCTGTAATCCCTGCACTCAGGGAGGCTGGGTATGGCTGTGAGTTTGAGGGCAGCCTGGGCTACACAGTGAGTTCAAGGCCAGCTTGAATTACACAGCAACATCTTGTCTCAAAAAAACCCCCAAAATGCCCTGGAATAGCATCAATGGTAGCACAACTTTGTGAATATACTTAAAAACCACTGAACTGTACACTTAAACAAAATGTAAAATAAACAGGTGGCAATCTGGATTTGGTTCACAGGCTATAATTTGATGACTTTTTCCCCCACTCCTGCTGACTCTTGATTTAAAGGATAATCCTTGAAATCTCTCACACAGTCAGATTCCCTCTCTTTTTCTTTGAATGTGACTATTTAATGAATTTGGTACCTAGTTCACTTCTCTAAAATATTGTGAAACAAAACAAAATTAAAACTCTGACAAATCGGCTGCGGATTTAGCTCAGTGGTTAGAGTGCTTGCCTGACAAGCTCAAGGCACTGAGTTCAATCCCTGGCACCAAAAAACAAAACAAAACAAAAAAAACAGAAAAAAAACAACTGTGACAGATCTATGTTAGAATCAGGTTACACTATGCCTATGGAACTGCTGTGGTCTATCAATTCTATTCAAAAAGGAAATACACCTAGTTTGATATGACTTGCTTCCATAAATTCATAATTAGAATTTATGCTTGAATTATACAAGAAACAAAAAGGAAGCAAAAACAATCAGGTCAGATTGTGAAGGTGAGACACATAGCTGACTCTCCATTCCCATGACTTCCATGTCTGTAGACTCAACCATCTCAGGAAGAAAATACAGTTAGGACTGTGATGGTTACATCTGTACTGAACATGTAGACTTTTTTTTAATCACTATTCTTGAAACAACATAGTATAAAAACTATTTTCATAGTACTTAGATTTTATTAGGTATTAAACATAATATGGAGATGATTTAAATTATTTGGGAGAATATGGGTAGGCTATATGCAAATACCACGCCATTTTACATAACAAACTTTAGCATCTGAAGATTTTGGTATCTGTGAGAAGTCCTGGAACAATCTCCCAAGGATACCAAGGGATGACTGTATGCTATATGCAATTTGTTTAGGGACAATATTATGGCAAGAGAAGGAATCTACCAAGCCAAGAACTATTTATTAAGCCTTTTAAAAAAGCAGACAGATAGATGGTTAAGGTGGAAAGAATATGAACTCTATATTCAATAAGGCCTGATACAAATTTTACTAATCTTATTTCTACCACTTAGGTAACCTCAGAAATGCTCAGTTTTGTTAGGGATTTAGCTCAGTAGTAGAACATCTGCCTAGCAAGTGCAAGGCCCTGAGTTCAATCCCCAGCACAAAAAAGGAGTGCTCAGTTTTTTTCATTTTTTGGTGCCAGGGAATCGAATTCAAGGCCTTGTGCTTCCAAGGCAAGCACTCTAACCACCAAGCTAAATTCTCAGCCCCTGGAGTGCTCAGTTTTGATCGGGCATGGTGGTACATGCCTGTAATTCTGGCACTAGAGGCTGAGGCAGGAGGGTGGCCTTGAGTTTGAGGCCAGCCTGAACTACATAGCAAGACTCTGTCCTAAAAACAAACAAAATGCTTAGTTTTAATTACAAAGTGAGGGAGGGTCCTGTTCTCTCCTCTCAATGAATACCAAGTATCTAACCTTGTACCAAGAAATTTCAAAAGTAGGGATCAAAGTGTGACCATAACTTCCAGAGTGAACATGGAAGATCCAGTTGATCCAACCAAAATGAAAGCAAGTACCCTTTCAACCAAAAGTAAGGACTACAGGCTATGAGCTGGAATCCCATCGACTTGGCTCCTGTCTAGTTAGGATAATAAAATTCACTGTGCCAAGGTGAGCTAGCCCTCATCCTGTGGAATGCTCAAGAAAAGATGTTCAAGGAAAAAGAAAACGTGGTTTGGTTAGAATTAATCCCAATTAATACTAAATTTAAATTATTTCGGGGCCGGGGATTTAGCTTAGTGGTTAGAGTGCTTGCCTCACAAGCACAAGGCCCTGAGTTCGATCCCTGGTACCAAAAAAAAAAAAAAAAAATTACTAAATTTAAATTATTTCAACTTCCCTTCTGGTTCTCTTACTTGGCTGCTGCTATGACAGCAGTTCTTTTTACTTTTTCAATGAACATTTTTTTAACTTTCTATTTTAAAGCACTTTCAAATGTATAAAGTCATAGTACAATAACACCCATACATCCTCACTTAATTTTTAACACTGCCACACTTTCTCTCCCTCCCTTTTTCTCTCTACACCCATCCACCTGCATCCATACCCACAAGTTCAAGTACTTTTTTCCCAGACCACTCGAGAATATGTGCAGACTGTAGGACTTTTTATACTCACCTCCCACCCCAGATTGAACCCAGGCCCCTGCACACACCAGGCAAGCACTCTACCACAGAGATACATCCTCAGGCCTTTTTATTTTATTGAGACAGGGTCTCACTAAGTACTTAGCGAAGACTGGCCTTGAACTTGAAATCCTCCTACCTCATCTTCCCAAGTAACTTAGATTATAAACACATGTGCCATTAACCCTGGTTCCACTGTATATTTCTTTCTAGACTTTCTTCTTCCCGTCCCCTTCCCCTCTCCTAGTCTCTTGTGTGATATTGGAAACTGAACCTAACACCTTTGCACTGAGCTACATTCCCAGCGCTTTTAATGTTAATTTTGAGATATGGTATCATTGAGTTGGCAAATTGCCCAGGATGGACTCAAATTTGTGATCCTTGGGTCTCAGCCTCCCACAGTGCTGGGATTACAGGTGTGTGGAACCATACCTGGCTTCAGTGTATATTTCCAAGAACATGGCTATTCTTCTACTTATCAAAAATAGAAAATTTAGGGACTGGGGATTTAGCTCAGTGGTTAGAATGCTCACCTTGCAAGCATAAGGACCTGAGTTCGATCCCCAGCACCAAAAAAACAAAAACAAAAAACAAAAAAAAACACACTGATACAATATCTATTATACAGTCCATATTCAAATTTCACCAAATGTCCCAATAATCCAATAATGTCTTTTTATTTTTCTGATCCAGGATCCAATTCAGAATCACACACTACAATTAGCTGTCATTTTTCTCTTTGCTTTCTTTTTATATTTTAGTAGTACTGAGGATTGAACCCTGGGATGCCTTACCACTGAGTTACATTCCTCCTAGGCCTTTTTATTTTTTGAGACAAGATCTTGCTAAATTGCCCAGGCTGGACTCAAACTTTCGATCCTTCTCAGAAACAGCTGGGATTACAAGCGTGTGCCACCATGGCAAGATTCTTTTAATCTGGATTAGTTTCTCAGTCCTGCTTTGTTTATGACCTAGACATTTTTGAAGAGTAAATCAGCTGTTCTGAAGAAATGTCTCTCAGTTTGGATTTGTCTCATTTCCTCATAATTAGATTTAGGTAATACATTTTGACAGAAACACTACCTCCATAATTTTGTATTGATTTTTTTTTTTTTTTTGATACAGGGTCTTGTTAGTAGTTCAGTCTGCCCTCAAACTTGGAATCCTTGGGCTGGGGATTTAGCTCAGTGGTTAGAGTGTTTGCCTTGCAAGCCCAAGGCCCTGAGTTCAATCCCCAGCACCAAAAAAACAAAAACAAAAAACAAAACAAAACTTGGAATCCTTCTATCTCAGCCTCCTGAGTGCTGAAATTACAGGTGTGTGTCACTATCCCCAGCTTGATTTTGTATCCTTATTGTACAGTATCGGGTGGCAATATCCTTATTGTAGAGTATTGGGTGGCAATGTTGTCCTTTTGTCTTGGTTAATGTGGTACCCACAATGTTCTCCCACCATTGTCTTATTTTTCCCTTTGTTATCTGTAAGGAAATACTTTACATTATTCAAATATCCTCCTCCATCAAATTTTGAAATGGTTTTAATCACCCATTGATTATTCTTGCCTGAATCAGTTACTTGTATGATGGTTACAAAATGGTGATTTTTTTAACTATTATTTCTTTAATAGCTGACACTACTAGAATGAAGTACCCACCTCCATCGGTGCATGCTCATATATTTTCATTCAGTTAGTTTTAATCCATTATTATCATTATATATTCTAATTGTCCCAGATTTGGCTAGTAGCATGCCTAGCTTCTATGTCCTTTAGATATGTTCCTATCATTTTTCATGTATTCTTTACTATCTGGAGAAAGATGTTATAGGCTCATAATGTGCTTTCCCTGGAGTCTCGGCCCTGGAGTCACTTATTTCCCCAAAGGCTTCTGGTTCCTTTCAGTAGGAAATGGTATTTAGAAAACAGTAACTTATAACTACTGAGGTATTTGTTTCTGGAGTGGAAACAAGCTAGAAAAAAGCTAGAAGAAATATATAAATACATGTATTTTTATATGTATTTGCAAAATCATGAGTTCATAGTGATTCTACTAATTACAATCCAGTATCTTTAGAGTTCTTTGCCTTTCCCTAAGCCATACTGTATTTGAATTTCCCTTTTCCTACAGTGAGAATTCTGGCTCCCAACAACATTTAAATATATTTACACATTTGCTCACGTCTACCATGTACACATAATGGTTAGAGAACTGCTATAGCAGTAACAGTACAAATAACAAATCTATAGAGTTCAACATTTCTTTAAAGTTCATTTCACCTTTACAATGAGAATATATAGTATACAGGCAATACAGTGTTAAAAATTGAGTTAGTTGGCTCCCCCTTCTAATCTTTGAGTTAATCTAATTTTTGAATATGTAAGATCTCAACATGGTTTTAAATATGAAAATTATAAAAGGTTCAGAAAAGTCAGACACAGTGGTGCACACTTACAATCCCAGGCACCTGGGAGGCTAAGGCAGGAGGATCCCAAGTTTGAGGCCAGCCTGGGTAACTTAGCGAGGCTCTGTCACAAAATAAAATAAAAAATGGTTGGGGATGTTGCTCAGTGGCTGTTATGGTTTGTGTCTAGATGTCTCCCCAAAGCCTCATGTGGTAAGAGGTGGCTGAATCAGAGGTGGCTGGATCTAGAGTGTGTGATGCTGGGATTAAGGGTGTGTGATTACTAAATACATCCACTGATTGGTTTAGCACCACCCTAATCCTAGCAGCCTGGATATGATATAAGGCACAGGAAGAAACTGTTTAGGTCCCTTGCTTACCCCTTTGCTTACCTTGCTGCCTTCTCCTGTCTGCCATGCCACTCTGCCGACTGTGGACTGAAACCTCTGTGAACTGTAAGCCAAATAAACCTTTCTTCCCTTAACTTTGGGTGTTGGGGATTTTGTTTCAGCAACGAGAGAAAAGTAACTAAAATAGTGGCGCAGCATTTGCCTAACATGTACGAGATCCTGGGTTCAATTCCCAGCATCACTAAAAACAAGACAAACCAAATAGTCTAGAAAAGGGTTATTTCCTTTTTCCTTCCCTACTCCTCTACCTTAACCATTTCCATCCCTGGAGATAACCAATTTCACAGTCTCTGTTTATCCATCCTATGCTTCTGTGTACAAAAACCATTCAGAAATATGAATCAGTTCTTATTTTCCCTCCTTTGTTACAATAAAATTGGCAAAGATTTAAAAGGCCCATAAACATATGGAATATAATTGACTTCACTAATAAAAGAAATGTAACTTAATCTGAGATACCATTTTCTTCAGAGATACCATCTTTCATCTGTCAGAAAAAAGTCAAAAGCTTAACCACATAGTCCACTGCTGACCTGTGGAGAAATAGGTACTCTCCTGCATTGCTACTGAAAAGGAAAATAGGCCAATCTGGCAATATCTAACAAAACCACATACACATTTGTGTTAGACTTAATGTGGCCAACTTGAGCCAGAACACCCAGCCGGACTGAGCTGGTGTGATGCTGGGTGTAGAAGATCCACCTGAGGGTTGTTGCTGATGCAACATAAGGCAGAGTGGGAGCCGTAGCTAGTTGGCGGGCTGTTTTCTAGGAGAAACTCTATTGTGGCTGGTTCTCTCTGTTGCGGATGGCTGCTGTTGCTTCAAAGGAGCTCTGGTTGTCATCTCTGCTGTGAGCATCACATCCTGGTTCCAGTGAAGATTTCTTCAGCCATCATTTGCAGACATGTATGTACATGGGACAGTGCCGTGGGCTCCCAGCCCTCAACTGAGTCTCCAGTGTCTAGATGGACATTCGGCAGTTCTGCATTTGGCTTGTGGATGAATATTGTAACTTATAAATGTCCTCTCTATTAAATCTGCTCTCTTACAACCACTGACTCTAGAAAATCTACCTAAGACAACATTTAACCTTATACCAGCACTCCCATATTTAGGTGTTTTTTTTTTTTTTCAACCTAAAGATACATTTCTACCAATACCAAACTACCTCAGGTCATGAACTTCATTTGTTCCATGATTTTAGAAAAGACGGCCATGTTTGTGTTTGTGTGGGAAAAATGGCCACAGTTGTGTTTGTCACTTGATGTAGAGCTTGTAAACAAAAATAAAGTTTTGCCAAATGCTTCTGTGAATCAAACTGTTTGCAATCAAAAGTGTGCGTGAACTGAGGCACTACTGTGTATCTATTCAAGGCTATTCATTATGGTATTGTTATAATTACAAACAATTAGAAACAATGCTACGTGGCCATACATGGAAAATTCACTGACTAAATCTTAGTACTGCTACACAATACCACACTATACAGCTACAGAAAATAAGGATGAATTCTATGAACTAGTATGGGATGATTTCCAAGATACACTGGTAAGTGGAAAAGCCAAGTACAAGAAAAGATCTATATATATATCCATATATATCATGGTTCAGTAGCTCTTCATCCTCAAAAAGACCTCCAAGTAGCCAGGCATGGTGGTACGCACTTGTAATCCCAGAACTCTGGGCGACTGGGGCAAGAAGATCACAAGTCCGAGTGCAGCCTTGGCAACTTAGCAACTTAATGAGACCCTGTCTCAAAATAAGAAAAGTGCTGGAGATACAGCTCAGTGTGAAGGCCCTGGGTTCAATCTCCTATACCACCACCCCCTCCACACAAAATCTAAGCCCAGTTAGTTGTCTCTTCTCTCCTTAAATGTACCTCATGTCTTCACTTCTTCCCCTATCCAGGTAAGAATTCTCTATGATTCAGAGGCGGGCATGGTAGTGCATACTTGTAATCCCAGCACTCAGGAGGCTGAGGCAGGAAGATCACCATGAGTTCAAGGCCAGGCTGGGCAACATAGTGAGTTTAAGGCCAGTATGAACAACATAGTGAGGCCCTGTCTCAAAAAATCAAAAACAAACAAAAAACAAACAACTCCCTTCAACCCAAAAAAACAAAGAGAATCCATAATTCAGAGCTGAGTGCGGCACCACAAACCTGTGGTCCCAGCTAGTCTGAAGCTGTGGTAGAAGGATCACTTGAGTCCAGGAGTTCAAGACCATCCTGGACAACATAGAAAGATGTGTGTTCTTTCTCTCAAAAAAAAAAAAAAAAAAATCCATGATTCATTACCATAATCACTCCCTCACAATGGTCATCTGACAAAGCCCCACCCTAGATGATCTCCTTGCTTTACTATTTTTTCAACTTTTCCTTTCTCTGCCAATTCTTTCCTCTTGTGATTAAACATGCTCACGTTTCTATAATCCAAGAAAGTCCTTCCTTGATGCCAAGTCCATATCTAGGTATGGCCTTCCATTTCTTTCCCTTTATAGCCAGGTTGAAAGAATAATTTATACTTGATATTTGCATTTTTCATTTCCCAGTAATTCCTCAACCCACTATCTATCTATACCACACTCCAAAAAAATGGCTTTTGCCATGGTTTCCATTATAGCTACTTCCTTCTCATAAATCAGTGGATACGGGAGTGGGGATTTAGCTTAAGTGGTAGAGCGCTTGCCTGGCAAGCACAAGGCCCCAAGTGTGATCCCCAGCAACTCCCGCAAAAACAAACAAACAAAAAAACCACAAGTGGATACTTCTTAGTTCTTATTTATTTGACCCTTGGCAATGACAGTGTTGACCTCTTCAATGAAATTTCCTTCTTCTATATTTTCTCTGTAACATCACTCTCTCTTTTCTCTTTTTTGTCCCTCTCGGTTGTGTTTTTTTTTTTTTTTTTAAATAACAGTAGCAAAGTTTTATTAAAGGCAGAAAAAGAAACCGGGTCTGCGGAGTGAGTTTGGGCCAAGTAAAAGTAGGAAAGAAGTACACCCTACAGTGTGAATGTGGGCCACTATGCAAGAGAGAACACAGTTGCCTGGATTGCTCTAACATATTTTACCTAATTCCATCTGTGCATTCAGCCCTTTGATGTTGGTCTTGATAGCTCTCTCCAGACTCTACACATTCCTAGAGGGCAATTACAATTCACCTTCATGATTATAATCTACATGTTGCTCACTACTCCCAAACAGACATTTCTAGGCTGTACCTTTATCCTGAGCTTAAATCCAAGTATTCCAAATACCTGACCAGATAGGACTCATCACCCACCGCCCATAGCTCCAGGACATCTATCACCAAATATATCATCTTTCCCTTCAAATTTGTTCCTTCATCAGTGCTCCCTAACTCAGCAAAAGATCCTATTTTCCACCTTGCCACTCAAGCCAGAATCCTGACTTCATTTGTTACTCTTTTCCTAACTTTCTAGGTCTAATCACTAGAATCCTGTTAATTCTACCTATTTAAATGTTCCAAGTCCACTGACTTCTCTATATCCAAATTACTACTATCTTAGTTCAGGTTACCCATCACTTCATGAGTCATTGTCACAGCTTCTTAACTGGTTCAGGCTGCCCCCAGTTCAAACTTTGGCAACCTACTCTTCATTTTGAAGCCAAGTCATTTTCCATGAAGCCTAACTCACATCATATTGCTCTTATGCAATAAGCCATTTGATGGCTCTCTGCTGTCCTGAGGATAAAGTCCACAGTCACTAAGCACAGCTTACAGCGTCCTTCACTATGAACATCAGACCTCACTCACTTCTCAACCTCATCAGCACCCTCCCTTCCACTTGTATTCTTTGACTATTTGTTCTTTTGAACTGAGTACTTTCTATTCTCTCTTGCATTATTCACATGCTGTTGCTCCCCCAGCCTGGAAAACTCCTTCTCTCCCTTATGCCCTCCTCCAATCTAGTTAGCTCCTAACATCCATCCTTCAGACATCAACACTGCATTTTTCTCAGCTTGGAAGCTGAACTGACGTCTTCTCTTTGGCTCATCGTATTGCATTGTCTATGAAAAGTTTCAGAATAACAATGGTTACGCTACGCTTGGGGAGAAGAGCAAATATTTCCTGAGGATCATGCTTGATATAAGAGTGGAAGAGACCTAGGTGTAGTGGTGTGCACCTGTAATCCCAGCACACTGGGAGGCTGAGGCAAGAGGATCACAAGTTTGAGCCTAGCCTGGGCAACTTAATGAGACCTATCTCAAAATAAAAAAAAAAAAAAATTAAAAAGGGCTGGTGATGGAGCTCAGTGTGAAGGTCCTGGGTTCAATCTCTACTATCACTCAAACACAAATGTATGTGGGCGCGCACGTGCGAGCGCGCGCACACACACACACACACACACACACACACACACACACAGGGTATGGAGGCACATGTCTGTAATCCCAGCGGTCAAGAGGCTGAGACAAGAAGACTGTGAATTTAAACCAGTCTGGACTGAATAGCGAGACCCTGTCTCAAAACAAAACCAAAAACCCCAACAGTTGAGCATGGTGATTCATACCCGTAATCCCAGCACTCACGAGGCTGAGGCAGGATTGCTGTGAGTTCAAGGTCAGCCTGAATTACATAGTGAGACCTTGTCTCAAAAACAAACAAACCGATCCTTCAGTTCATGAGTGTGATGATTGGGTTTTCATGCTTATGCATGATATGTGCCTCCCACAATTCTTGTTACAACGTCGGCACATTACCCGTCTGACGTAAAAAAAAAAAACAAAAAAAACCCCCCCAAAAAACCAAACCACGAACAACAACAAAACAACCCACAAAAAGTTAGGGGCTTATAATGTTGCTTTTTCCTCTTTTACCCTGTCCTCGTTCTTATATGCTACGAATCGCCTCTTCCTTTTTCCTTTTTCACTTGGGGGTTGGTACTGGGGATTGAACTCTGGGCCTGCACAATGAACTACATCCTCCCAGCTGTTTTTTTATTTGTTTGTTTTTTTTTTTAGACAGGGTCTCCCTAAATCACTAAATTGTCCATGCTAGGACTGAACTTGCATTCCTCCTGCCTCAGCCTCCCAGGGCGCTGGGATTATAGGTGGCAGCTCCTTCCTTCTTCTATTTTTTAAGAGACGGAGTCTCGCTATGTTGCTCAGGCTGGCCCTAAACTCCTAAATTCAATCTTCCTGGTTCAGCCTTTTGAGTAGCTAGATTATAGGTGTACTTCATCACCCCTGGTTTAGTCAATACATTTTAGAAATGCCAATGATCACTACTGTTAACTATTGGGGGGGCTACATATGACAGTGGGGGAAATAAAAGAAGAGAAGGAAATAACTAGTTTTAAAAAATTAGATGCCATCAGAGAAGCATCTTGGAACTGGCACTTCAGGAAACTTTATGAGCTTTCTATAAACAACAACACTAAGCTGGGTGTGGAGGCACATGCCTGTAATCTCAGCACTCTGAGAGACTAAGGCAGGAAGACTGAACATTCAAACCCAGCATGATCAATTTAGTGATTTAGCAAGAACCTGTTAAAAAAAAAAAGTCTTCTTATAATAAAAAAAGAACCTAAATATTAAAACAAAAACAATCTAGCCAGGCGTAGTGGCAGACACCTGTAATCCTAGCATTCAGGAGGCTGAGGCAGGAGGCAAGAGGATCGCTGCTGAGGCCAGCCTTGGCTACATAGTGAGTTCAAGGTGACCCATAATTGCATAGCGAGACCTTGTCTAAAAAAACCACCCCCCCCAAAAAAAAACCCAGAAACAATCTG
Organism: Hystrix cristata; assembly: GCA_004026905.1. Classification (NCBI taxonomy): domain Eukaryota; kingdom Metazoa; phylum Chordata; class Mammalia; order Rodentia; family Hystricidae; genus Hystrix; species Hystrix cristata. The sequence goes on along the minus strand of PVJO010014792.1, from coordinate 3,212 downwards.
CTGAAAGATAAAACAGGTAAAGCTCCTGAAGACACAGGCATAGGCAAGGACTTTCTGAACAGAACCACAATGGCACAAGAAATAACATCAAGAACCAACAGGGGCTGGCAATTTAGTTCAGTGGTAGAGTGCTTGCCTAGCAAGCACAAGGCCCTGCATTTGATCCCCAGCACCAGAAAAAAACAAATCAACAAATGAGATTATATCAAATTAAAAAAAGCTTCTTTGTGCACAGTGAAAGAAACAACCGACAGAGTAAAGAGACAACCTAGAGAATGAGGAAATTTTTTTGCCAACTGCATCTTGGAGAGATGACTAAAATCTAGAATATAAAAGAACTCAAAAGTTAGATGCCCCCAAAATAAAAGACCCAATCAAAAAATGAGCAACAAATGAATAACACTTCTCACAAGAAGTACAAATAGCCAACAAACACAGGAAAAAACGGTATCTCTGGGCATCAGAGAAGTGCAAATTAAAACAGCACTCAAATTCCATCTTACTCCAGAAAGAATGGCTACCATCAAGAAATCGTAACAAATGCTGGCGAGGTTGTGGAGGAAAAGGAGCTCTTCCACTGTCAGGGAGGGTGTAAACTAGGACAACCACTATGGAAATCAGTATGGAGAGTCCTCAAAAAACTAAAAATAAAAAATCAATTTGACCCAACTATTCCCCTTTTGGGTATCTTCTGGAAAGAACTGAAGATATCATACCTTACTTATACATTCATGTCCATGTTTATAGTAGCACAACTCTTTACTAGCTAAATCTTGGAAGCAGCCTATAGGTCCATCAACAAAACAAATGTACACAGTGGAGTACTAACCTGCCATAAAAGGTAAATTTGAGTTATTTCTAGGAAAACAGATGCACCTTCAGACCACAATGTTAAGTGAAAGAAATCAGATATACAAGCTTAAATATCTTACGGTTTCCCTTTGTATGAGAAACCCAAAATATAAATAAAGAACAAAATCAAAGATAATAGGAAACGGGGATAGATCTTTTGGAAAAGGGAAAGGGAAGAGATAGAGGATGGAGAGTGGGAGGGGTGGTAGGTAAAGGGGAAGTAAAAAGAATTGAGATGTGTTATGTATATGTACCAACTCCCCACAATGAATGTAATCATTATGTACTGCAAACATGTACTAATAAGAAAATTAAAAAATAAAAAAGGCTGGTAATGTAGCTCAGTGGTACCATAAAACAAACAACAACAAAAACCCAATGACAGCATCTAATATTTGAATGCACCATATCATGGAATTTTACAACAAACTAGGCACTGTGTTAAGTACTTTACATAAATTAATGTATGTATTCCTCCTCATACACCTAAAACAAGAAAATGGGGTTTGGAAGTTAAAGGATTTACCAAGTTCATGTGGCTGACAGTTATTTTGGTTTTTTTGAGAAATGGTCTTGCTATGCAGTTCAGGCTGGCCTTGAGCTCACTAAATAGCCCAGGCTGGCCTTGAACTCACTGTGATTCTCCTGCCTCAGCCTCCCCAGTGCTGGGATTACAGGAGTGTACCACCGTACCTGGTGACAGTCATAGGTAATTACAAGTGAGTTACAAGTGAGTTACAATGTGGAATCCGAATCCACATAAATGAACTATTCATACTCTGCTATGTTAAAACCCACTCCTGTGAAGCTGGGGATAAAGCTCTGTGGTAGAGCATCTGCTTGGCACACCCAAGGCTGTGGGTTCAATCCCCAGATCCAAAAAGAAAAAAACAAATGTATCGGTGTACTCTGTGTTATAAATCTGTAGCTGGGTCTTTTACACATGTACATACGCTTTCATTAGATCATTATGCTGGTCAGTCTGAAAACAGTGACTCCTTGAATTATGAAGATCTTCAAATATTAATACTTTAAATTATACAATATTGTTAAGATTTATTACTATTACTATGGATCCCATTAAGAAAGTCTTTTAGTGGCTGGGGATTTAGCTCAGTGGTTAGAGTGCTTGCCTAGCAGGCACAAGGCCCTGAGTTCGATCCCCAGCACCAAAAAAACAAACAAACAAACAAAAAGAAAGTCTTTTAGGCCAGATACTGGGGCATATGCCTATAATCCCAGCACTCTGCAAGAGGCTGAGGCAACTGGATCTCAAGTTCCAACCCAGCCTAGACAATTTAACAATTTAACAAAAGCCCTTATCTCGAAATCAACAATGAGCTGAGGATTTAGTTCAGCAGTTAGAGTGCTTGCCCAGCAAGCACAAGGTCCCAAATTTGATCCCCAGCACCAAAAAAAAAAAAAAAAAAGGGTTTTGGATGTAGCTCAGTGCAAAGGCCCTAGGTTCAATCCTCAGTACCACAAAACAAAACAAAACCCCAAAGTCTTTTAGGGTGGCTCACACCTGTAACCCCAGCTACTCCAGATGCTGAGGCAGGAAGAGCAAAAGTTCAAGGCCAGCCTGGAAGATGTAGTAAGACCCTGTCCCAAAACTATATTTTTAAAATGGGTGGGGCTGTAGCTCAGTGGTACAGCTTGCCTAGCATACGCAAGGCCCTGGATTCAATCCCCAGTACTCCCCACTCCAAGCTCTCCAGACACAAAAGAAAGTCTTTTAGCACATTAAAACCTTGGTATTCATCTCATTACTTGGTTCAAGAAGAGACATTGTGTACCAAAAAAATGTCAGTACCAGACAAACTGTTTTGGTTAGGAAGAGTACAGAGTCACAAAGTGATCAATATTGATAAGTTCTAGCTTATATGGCTAGTATTTAAATACTTTTCATGTCAGAATGCAACGAGTACCAAATTCAATGAGTTTCAAAGCAGTCAATATGACTGTATTTGGAAGCTATGGACCTCATGGTAGCAGACAAGTTTTCCTATATTCTAATTTTTGGTACTGGTGATTGGAATCAGGGCATCATTGCACATTGAAAGGCAAGTGCTCTACCACTGAGCTATATACTCCAGCCCTTTTTATTTGTCATTTTGGGACAGTCTTACTAAATTGCCCAGGCACTATTTGAACTTGTGATCTTCCTGCCACAGCCTCCCAAGTAGCTGGGATTACAGGCATGAGCTGCTGCTTCCAGCAGACTCTCCAAATTTTTGTCCTAATTCATACCTCTCTCTCCTGATCCCAGATGCCACTGGATCCCGAAATGATGACAGGAACAGTCTTGTCCCCTCCAGCCTTCCCCAGGACTTGCTGAGTCAGCCCTTTTTTTTTTTTTT
>PVJO010014791.1:0-47095 GCA_004026905.1 Hystrix cristata | reverse complement strand
CAATACATGCTCTTGGTTTAAAAAAAAAAAAAAAGAACGTAAGACTCAGTCAGGAAAATGGAGCAAGATGTTACAAGCAATAAAAACCTAAGAATAAGAAAAATCTCTTAGCAAGCAAAAAAATATAAATAAAATTTGAAGACATTTAATTGAAGACTCAGGTGATCAGAATGAGGAAATTCATACTGGGGACTGAAGGAACCAAAGGAGAAAAATAGGAGGATAGACAGATAACTTAGAGGCTCCATCCAGCAAGGCCATATATGACTAACTGGGATTATAGGCAAGACAGTGAACATAAGGGAAGAAACTTCAAGTAAATAGTAAAAAAGAGTGCTTTCAACTAAAAGCCTCTGTGGGGAAAAGGAAATAATAGCACAGAGAGAAAACCTACAGTGCAGGAGAAAACATTTGGAAATTATATAAAAAAACACCCCAATTTAAAAATGGGCAGTGTAGCTAAATAGACATTTACAATATGTATATGTAACTAGACATTCATTTAGAAGATATACAAATGGCCAACACGTACATGAAAGAAAGTTCAACATCACTAATCATCAGGGAGATGCAAAAAAAAAAAAAAAAGAACAAACAAACAAAAAACTACAATGAGATATTGCCTCACCTCGGTCAAAGTGACTATCACCAAAAGACTAAAGATAAGTGTTGACCAGAATGTGGAGAAAAGAAACGTGTATACACTGTTGGTGGGGATGTAAATCAGTGAGTACAACTGCTGTGGAAAACGGTATGTAGTTTTCTCCAAACATTATTACTATATTATCCAGCAAATCTACTATTGGCAATATAACCAGACAAAGTCACCAAAGGAAATAAAATCGGTGTGTGGAAGAGATATTTGTGCTGTCACGTTCAACAAAGAAGTATCCACAATAGCTAAAAATGGAAACAGCAGAATTATCCATTAACTGGCAAGTGGATGAGGAAACTGCGGGACACACCCATAGTGGAGCACGAGTTAGCCATCGTGGGATAAAACCCTGACATTTGTGACAATGTGCACAGTACTGGAGATCATTATGCTAAGGGAAATAATCCAAGCACAGAAAGACAAGTACTGTGTGATCTGACTCACATGTGGAATCTAAAAATGTTGATCTCACAGAAGTTAGGACCGGCAGTCACCAGAGTTTGGGGAGAAAGGAGGAGTTAGAAAGGTTGACAAATGGATGTTGGATTAAGGAGCTCTGGTGTATACTGCACAGTCAGGTGACTACAGACATGATAAATTCTATGCATTTCAAAAAGTTAGGAGAAAGGATCTTGTGTGTTTTCACCATAAATAAATGACTAATAAAAACCATACATATGTTTAATGTGCTTGAAATATTACACAATGTATACAGGTATCAAAATATTACAAGCTGTCCTATAAATGCATACAATTTTCATGTTTTTATCTATCAGCTGAGTTGAATAAAAGGGAAGTTTGAATAAAAGGAAAAATGGTATTGAACCTAATTATTAAATTTGATTTAGTTTTTGTCCAACTTGATTTGTAACCAGAATAGTGGAAACAGTCAAGTTGGTGAACCAAAGTACTGCTGAATGTACATTCAGACCACGCCCAGTGGCCCGCCTCCTCCCACCAGGCTTTACCTCCCAGAACACAACCAGCGTTGGACTAATCCATAAAGGGTACCCCACACCCATGACCCGGTACCACACGCCCAGGACCCAGTATCACACACCCATGATCCGGTGTCACACCCCCATGACCCGGTGTCACACCCCCATGATCCAGTCACCCCAAGGCCACGCCTATGAGCAGATGAGGCTTTACGGGACATCTGGATGTAAAGCATAATGTGGTATAAGTCATTTTCAAAGCCACACAGGTACACCTACTGCAGTGAAATACAGAGCACCGGGGCCAATAGGCAGCACACCTTTTTCAGTAAAGTACAAGACGGTAAATATTTTAACTCTACAGCCTACACCATCTCAGTTACAACTACTCTGTCCTTCTGTCGCAGCACACACACACAAAGCCACGGATGATGTGTGAGTGGTAGTGTGGCTGTGCTGCCACACACCTCTGTGTATGAGACCTGCAGTGGGCTGCTCACCCCTGACGGGAAAGCTCAGAGCGCTGTCCGCCCTGGCGGACCTGGGGGACACACGGCCCGGAAAGGCAGCTTCTGGAAAGATAAGGAACTTTACTGCGTATGTGATACGGTGGGCCCGTTGATGGGAAAATTAAAGATACGGCAAAGACAAGGGGTGATGGCAGGGAATAGCAATTAGAAGAGAAAAGCCTTTGAAACCCAAACAGGAAAGGAAATATAATGATAGGATGTTACTTGTCTCAGCAACGAAAGATGAATATTTGTGCGAATTTTCAGGAGACAGAACTCAGGTCCGTGACTTGGAGGTCTGAGCTATCGGGCACTCGGGGGAAGTGAAACAACTTCAGGTCTGCACACACTGTACGAGGCAGATGAGAGGCCCCTGCGCGCCTTACTAACGATTTTCCGGTTTTCTTCTCCTTTGGCAGTTAGAAGCCACTACAGCTATAAAGCTAGAAGTAACCAGAGTGGAGTTTCACTGCTGACACTCCAGCCTACTGACAGCGGCGGCCCAGACACAGGCGTGAATGAGGGCAGGAGCCCTGTCAGGACGCCGAGCTGGGAACCGCTGGGACACTGCTGGGTGCTTAGCTTTAGATCTACAACAGCCCGTCTTAGTTACTTTTCTCCTTGTTGGGACAAAATACCCGCCAGCCAAGTTAGGGGAAGAAAGGTTTATTTAGCTCACAGCTTGTAGAGGTTTCTGTCCACAATCAGCTAGATTCAAGGCAGAGTGGCCTGGCAGACAGGCAGAGGGCAGCAAGGGAAGCGAGCGGGTAAGTAAGGGGGCAAAAGGGACCTACACAGCTTCTTCTTGCACCTTATATCTTATCCAGGCTGCTGGGATTGGGGCGGGGCCAAAGCAATCAGTGGACTGATTTAGTAATCACACACCTTAATCCCAGCATCACACACTCTAGATCCAGCGCCACCTGTATCCATATGAGGCTTTGGGGGGACATCTAGACACAAACCATAACAAGCCTGTTGACTAGAAAAGGACATCAACATCGTATATCTTGTAGCTCTTCTGTATGCTTTATTTTTGCAGGCGACCAATTTTTGTTCATCTTCCAGACGGGCGGAGAAGGCAGGAGATAATACGTGGGGCTCCGTGTCTCTGACCTCAAAACGGGAGCAAGTAGAACAGGCACTGGAGCGAGCGGAAGCACTTCTCACACCCGGCATTTGAAAAATTCAAGTTCTTATTATGCAGTACCCAAACTTCCATACTTTCATTGGACTAAAATTTGTCCAAGGCTGGAAGACTTGCGCTTATTTTTTGTTATTATAGCTTTAGAGCAGTAATGATGAACCTTTCAGAGACCGAGTGCCCAAACCGCAACACAAAACCCACTTATTTATTGAATAGGGCCAACACTGCAATTGAAGCTGAATGTCCGATGCTGGGCTGCTGGGGCACTGATGGGGCACCTTGGCTCGCAGGCCGCAAGGGGGCTCTGCGTGGTCACTGCGGCACACATGCCATAGGTTTGCCAGCACTGGTTTAGAGGAAATAAGTTAAAGCTCTGTCTCTGAATTGTTAGTCTTGCACAGCTGCTCTTATTAAAGATATAAATTCTCAATTTTAACTCCTCAAGATCTTATCAGATTCATGGATTTGGGGTGAGTGGGTATTTAGAAAATGCTTTTTTGTTTTTTGTTTTTTGAGACAAGAGTCTCACTACATACTTCAGGCTGATTTTGAACTCACTATGCAGCCCAGGCTGGTCTCAAACTCTCAGCAATCCTCCTGCCTCAGCTTCCCAAGTACTGGGGTTACAGACGTGTACCACCATGCCTGAGGAAAATGCATGTTTACCATGTTCACAAATGTTCATTAGTTGCTGGATTATCTACTACAGAAGGGCATGTGCACTTAGTCAATGACCCTTCTTCTAATCTGTGTACAGCCCACTCCATATTCAATTCCTCTTCAACACTCACCAGAACTCTGGACTCTGCCATTAAATTGCTTGATAAACTCTGTAGAGCAAGCATAAGCTTCTCATTTTTTTTTTTATATAATGTCCTTGGATTCTCCAATTTAACTCCTACTCTCTGCCACCCTGTGCTATTTAATTTGCCTAGAGTTTGTGGACAATATTTTGCATAATTTTCCTCCACCAACTTGGTACCGTGCTGCTTGGAGTCAGAGTAAAAACAAATTATCTTAATGTGAAACTATATATAACCTGTGGAAAGGCAAATATTTAATTGTGCCTGAATTTAAAGTAGTATTTGATTTCAGTATAAAATTAGGTTCAAGAAATTGTACTGTTTTCTGAAATTATCTTTCTTTTTAAACTATCGATGCTGAGATTTCTGTTTATGCTCTCATCTAACAAGTTTAATTACTGCTTTTAAAACAGCCAAGAGCCTTGTGTTGTCTTGCACTTTGCTACCAATGCTGCTAAAGAATAAGTTGCAGAGAGCTTAATATTGACTGCGTGTTTGACCTAGAATACTGTATAAAAATTCCTTTTATTTGTATGCTGTTTTCTCAAAGAAAATTGTACAGACAGAGTTGGGAAATACTTTAGCTCTCTTATTAGTTAGCATGAGACTAACTTCATTTTGTTTACTGCATAGCACCAAAATTCACTCAGGAATAAGAAATGCAGACAGAAGGGTCTGTGGTGTGGGAGTCAAAGCCTGGCGATGGGTTGGGGGCAGGAGGGTCTTCGGAAGGGGAGAGAAGGGAAAGGGAGGGAAGGGGAGGGAAGAGGGGGGAAGGGGAGGGAAAGGGAGGGAATGGTGGCAACTTCCAGGTCAGGGAGCAGGAGGTTAGAGACACAAAGATGCTTTTGAATAGGGTGAGAGGTCAGACAGTTTGTCCCTAGTATTTTTCTAATATGGAGGAAAGTCCCACCAAAGTAATTCTGTAATCTAGCTCTCCTTTGGTGGATTGTGGATTGAGATTTTAAAATATGCACAACTGAGGATCAAAAGTAAGAATTTTCCCTAGTAGGATATAAATCTCTTGAGGATATCAACTTGGTCTTGTTCACTATTGAAACCTTAGGTCCTAGAATGATTGCTCAAAAAATAAGTGTATTAAGAAGGAAGGAAAGAAAGAAGGAAGAAAAGAAGGAAGAAAGAAAAGAAGGAAGGGAGGAAGAAAGGGAAGGGGGAGGGAGGAAGTAAGGAAGGACAAAGAAGGCACCGTATCAGAGAATTAAGGTATCTGAGAAAAGGGATGGTGCCCAGAGGATGAAGTGTATGTCTCTTTTATTTAATTTTGGCTATCCACTCAGTGGTGGATGCTGGGGATACAAGAGGAAGAGCTTTAGTTCTCAGGGCCCAGGAGCTTCCATTTCGGAGGGAAAGCAAGGAAATTATTTATGGCATGAGTTCTTTTGAGGATACGGACTTAAATACTGAGAGAACAGAGCAAAAGAAGCATGGAGAATTAGAAATGGGCAAAACTGGGAATAAAATTCAGTCTTAGGACTGTGAGTCTTACGTTCTTTATGTGGAAGCTTCTATTCATTAACTTCACCTTGGCAGGAAGGCTCTTGGTGTTATGAATTTTGACCCTCAAGTGCTTTATGTTTTAAAACACTATTATAGGTGTTACCTGAGGAGCAGGCCTTTTAGAGAGTTATGTACTGAGACAGCCTAGTGAAGATGATAAGAACCAGCATTCTTCCTCCCTATTCATGCCTGTCATCTAGCTGTCACTGAGGAACTCCAACTTGGGCCCAGAGTCCCCTGCGCACTGGTTTCCAGCTTATGCACCACGACAGAGTCAGGGGTGGTTCTATCACACAACAAGGGAATTAGTCTGGGCAGTACAAGGTGGCACTGGGGAATCCCACAGAGCCTGTTTTCATTAATCTATGTGCTAGTCAGAAATCTGGGTGTCTAGCAGTATGTTACGCATGTGAAGTGTGTCTCCTGTCTGTGGAAGGGAGGAAAGAATTGGAGAACTGCCATATTGGAAAAATGCCTATTTTAGGATGCAATAAAAATTAGAGGAAAACAGCTTTAAGAAAAAATTTCCCCTAAGTTACCGGTAGAGAGAAGCTTACACAGACAGACATACATGAAAAACTAGAGAGGAAGGAGAGAAAGTCTCTTATTAAATAGTTATGTGAGATGCAAAAATTTTATTCAATAGCACGGAATAATTTTGGGGCATACTCTAGTTTGAGAAACGCATTATTTACCTATTTTTTGTTTAGTATTTAGGATGTGTACTCAGGTTATTTGATAAAGATTTTTGTAACAGTACTGTACATAAAAAATAATAAATTAAGAATATATCTCAGAGGTGTCTTGAATAATTTTTAGATTTGGTTCCCAAAGCCACTGAGTTGTGACTAACCTGAAATACAGTCATAGGCATAATGTGTCTAAAGAAGTTCATATTCAGAAAGCTAAACAATTCCAGTTTTCTTCACTCACAGGATTTCACTGCAAGGACTAAGCCAAAGAAACAAAAAAAAATAGAGAATAAAAGGAAAGGCAAAGATCATTCACCCATTATTAAATGATTTCAATATCTGCAGATTCTTGAGATACACCAGCTGTTTCCCAGCTCACACCTTTATCTAACCATGAATGCACCTGGCCTTGGATAACTTGGTCTCGTAATGGATAAACTGACATTTATTGCAGTGGGTATTTGAGAACAAAACTAGTAAAATATCAGGCTGTCTTTACAATGTTTCTCTAGAACTTTCACTGCAATATTTCCTTGTGATGTTTGACATATTTTTTCTCCTCCTTACAGACTCATTTATCTGGTAAAATTTGCATAAGTCTATTTAATAATCAAAGAAAAACAGGTGTATGACATTCTTCATTTTATAATCACTATATTAAGTGACATAACTACAATATGAAAACAGTATGTACTAAAAACTGTTTTTTTTTTTTGTTTTTTTTTTGTTTTTTTTTGTTTTTTTGGTGCCGGGGATCGAACTCAGGTCCTTGTGCTTGCAAGGCAAGCACTTTAACCACTAAGCTAAATCCCCAGCCCTAAAAACTGTTTCTAAATACCAAATTATTTTGGACTTAACTAATTATTTTGGACTTAACTAATTATTTTGGACTTAACTACCTTCAGAAGAATGGTTCGGTATTAACTAAATCTGCTTGTGGATGAAAGTCAAATTAATGTGAAATATATTTCTTAGCTGCCTAGGGTTATCCTGATAAACAGAATAAATGGCGCAGTCTAGAGGCCACAGAAATAAAGACTCGCAGTAAGACATGATGAATGTGATGAGGGGCCTTAGGGATGAGTCGCTGTGAGAATGCGCTGGGCAGGTGAGGAAAGGAGACGGACAAGGAGAGGAAGGTGCTGCAGACGGGCTGTGAGAGGAATCCAGGCAGAAGAGACACTGAGTTAGGAGAGGACCTGACTGATTCAGGGAAATTCAGTAAATGAAATGCAGAATCCCAAGAAAGGGGTAGAGAAGCAGAGATGGCACCGCACAGACAGGCAGCAGAATAAGCTTTAGTAAGGGATTTGAACTTCATTCTTAAGGCCTGGTGGAGCCTTGAAAGATTTCGAAGCGAGGTTGTGACGCCTGGATTGATACTGCAGAGAGACCCGTGAGGGTCACCTTGGGGGTGGGGGATCAGGGAAAACAGGTAGGAGGCGGTGGTACTGGACCTGCCGGGTTAGTGTGTGATTATCTGGAATCTTGTAGAAGCAAGATCAAAGGTGATAAGCTCGATTCTGGCTCAGGAATCTACGTGTGATTCTTGGAGGCAGATCAGTATCCCGGGAGGAGTCCGGAAGGAGATAATGTACTAGCTTCAGACATCCTCAGGTGGATGCTCGGCGAGGTGTCGCAAAGACGTGGAATTCACGGCCTTGGATCTGAGAGACCTGGGCCCGGAATATAGACGGTGTATAATTGTGCATACAATTTCGGGTGTGGCAGTTTGAAAAGTAGATGCAAATACTGAAGTGTCAGATAACATGGACTGCCAAGATACAACCTATTTGAACAACACTAAAATCTACACAAATGAAAATCAGTGTTTGGAATGGATGGAGTCACATGGTATCCACGTGACTATTATTTTGTAATACACGCAAGTCCAACTTCCTAACTTTTTCTTCTCTCTTTCTACTTTTGTATACTTCACAAACCCGTTTTTACTTTCATTGAAATTATTTCTACATCTTGTATAAAAACGTGTTAAGAAGGTCGACCCCAAATTAAGTGTTCTCACTGTAAGAGCATTACTAATTTTAGAAAGTCATTCATAACAGAGCGTGGAGTGTTTCGGGGGTTCCCCTACATTCAATTTTTGGAACCTCCCTATCCTGATAGAATGATTACTGTTTCATCTTTCAGCCCACTCTTTTTTTTTTTTTTTTTTTAAACCAAGAACTGTATTGGTACATTGTATCCATAATGATCATATTCAACATGGTTATTTTGTATCTGTACCTGATGTGTCTCGGTTTTTTCCATCCCACTCTAGAGTCTTTGTAGCGAGTATTGAGATCGGAGAGCAAAGAAGGAGCAAAGTGAATAAAATAGGCAAGTGTGCGCTAACATCAGACGTCCATAAGGTCATGTGCATGGCTGTCAGAACAACACAACACAGCAGTCTCTTTCATTCTGTTCTTCCAGCTGCACCAGAATACTTATCTGTGAAGTCAGAGGCAGTCAGCTGGGTCTTTGGCTTTGGAAAGAACACTGTGTGAGTCCTGATGGGCGTCAGGTACTTCCTGTTTCCTCCTCTCAGGTTCTCCCTTAATTTGCGATCTCAACTCCTTCCCCAGGGTGGTCCTGAGAAGGACACAGACGAGGCAGACGATTCATGACCACTGCGCGCTGGGAGGAGAAGTCCGCACTGTCTGCTGCTCCCGTCTGGGGATGCCGCAGGGCAACTTGTCTCCAAGTCTACGATTTCCAGAGAAATTCTTTCGTGTGAGTGTTGCCCTTACAGGGAACACACAGTTATTCACAGAACGTGAGCGCTGACTCGAGCGCTGCCCGCATCCAGGTGTCGCTCACGGGGGGCTTGGGGCCCATCATGTAAATACTGTTCTTGGGTCTTTCTTAGAAAAAGAAATGGAATAGCATATCTTTTTGTAACTATCTCAGCAACTCCCTCAAGAAATGTTACTATCTAAATCTTTCAAATTTCTCCAGATAAGTACACGGAGAACTAAATACATTTTTGTCCTCTCTCCTGCTTCTGAAGCTCTACTACAATGGTAATAAAGGATTTTTTAAACAAATAAATAAATGACTGGAAAAAACACAAGAGGAGAAAATAGCAGATCAAGGATGACAACGTGATTTTAGAAGAAAGAATATAAATGGAGGAGAGTAAACTAAATTGGCCAAAACCAAGAAGCTGAATTCTAGCGTTGGCATAAAATTATCCCAAAAAATGAAAATATACATATTGTATCCATGAGATAAACACATAATGCTGTATAAAAGAACAACCAACAGACCGAAGAAAGGGGATAAATGACTTACACAGACTATATTATGTATTTGTTGGAAAATAGCATCATTAGCATTTTATAAAACTGTTGGTATATTTGTGAAACTTTGCAATACAAATTAGAAAATTAAGCAAATTGAAACAGGCAATTATTAATTTATGGAATAAAAGTATATGTAATGCCATAATATGCCATTTGTTGCAGGATTGTATAATATTTACATAATCATAATAAGTCATGAATATATTGAGCAAAAATTGTGATTACTCATGAGCGGAGGTGTGAATGTATAAACACAGGACCTAAGTATTCATTAGACTGAGACTTAGATTAGGAATGAAAGTGTAATGTCTATAATTGATACCCTGATAAACAGTAGTATGAAGATATTTTAAAATATGTAGTCACATATCAGAAAGAATTGCTAAAGAAATGATTGCCTTGAAGGAGATTGTGGGTTGGTGGCCGGTACAACAGGACACTCCTGTTACTGAATATAAATCTTTTTGTGCTACTTGACTTTTAAAAAATAAGTTCATTTATTACTTTGCCCAAATAAAAACTAAAATCTATCTGGCAATACTTTACAGAAAGATGCAAGTCTAATTCTTGGATCTGATTTATCCCACTCATATTTTAGAGAAAAGCAAATGTGTTTTTCAGTAAACTATAAATATTCCTTTTAAGGGTCCTAAAGACTTGAAAACATGGGTCATTTGGCAATCACTCTTAGCACTTTTTTCTTCATGATTCTTAAGACTTCTTTCTGAAATGTGCCTTCTGAGAACCAGCATGCTCTGTGCTTTGTATGAAAGGTCTTAGATTTCAGAAGTCCTGTTTACACCATCTCAGGAAACCTTAGCTGTTCACTTGAGATACTGCAAAAATTCTGTTTTCTTTCAGTATTTATGAGTATATTCAAACTCTTGATTTCTATAGAACAGCAGAGCAATTTGGAACTTTGTAAATGTTCAATGTTGAATGTTTTGGGCAAGGTTAAAAATCTTGCTTTCCTTTTCCAAGGTGAAGATGTCTAAATCTACACTTCACAGTGTAACTCATGGGACATCCAGTAGTAACAGACTTGGAGACACTTACAGTGGGGGAGGCGGATTAGCACAGCAATGCAGAAAACATTAAGCCTGATGATTTGCTGATCCCTGGCTGGCTCCCATCCACACAGGGTGAAATGGGCACAAGCTCTCCAGCTACCTTCCTTTCTAAAAGATGTGGCAACACAAGTCCTACTTAGCAAAGCACAAGGGATCTGGAGCAGAATCAGCCGGGGGATTCAGAGCAGTTCACACACAGTTTTCCTGCCCAACTGCTTTAGGGTTTCAGAAGCTAAGTCCTGTAACTCTGCTTTTCTTACTCTCTCCTCTCCATGTATCCTACTTCCCAGAAGATTAAATGACTTTTCTTTCCTCCTGGAAGATTTCTTGTCTTGGTACTTTGAGACCAAGTCTTTGTGAACATTTGATTTGTTCTTCACACACAGCCTCAGGGTAGAAATGCTATGCTGTTTTTATTTAAGGGCATTTTTTAAAACTCAGAAAGTATTTCCCCCTAGATAGAACAAAGGGAAGGGATGAGATGCACGGATGGCATGAGACGCACAAGATGAACCACAGCGGTGCTGAGCCACGCACATGGCCATGGGGACGGGGACAAATCTTCTCCACCTACAGAACTTTCCATGTCTGATCCAATCGTCCAAATGGAAAAACCTTTCTATGGAACATTTTGGTTAGGAACATTATTGCAAAAAGGAAATCTGTCATATTGACACGTAGATTTTATTGAATTTCATTCATTCTTTGCTCTTGGCTTTAACTGATTCCATGAGGAAGACGGACAGGGACTTTGGAGCAACATGCTCCAAGCCTCAGTTTCTGGCTTTGAAGAGCCAGCTCCCCAGAGAAGAGCCACCTCGGCCCTGCGTGCCAGGGGCGGGAACCACCGAGCCAGGAAGACCACTTGCATCTTCTCCAGCCAAACTGACAGAAAGTCTGAGACATTTCAGAAAACCTGATAATGAAAAGTGCTACATTGTTTATAAAATATTAGCTGGATCTGACTGAAAGGGAAAGGAAATATTAATTTTCCTTTATATAATTAAGGCACACATTTTATTAAAGGAGCAAGTAGTGAGAGGAGACATTTTAATACCGGATCCTTGGGCTGGGGACTGAGCTCAGTGGTTAGAGTGCTTGACTCACAAGCACAAGGCCCCGAGTTCAGTCCCCAGAACCAAAATAACAAAAACAAAACAAAACAAAAAAACCCCCAAAATACCGGGTCCTTTTAACTTAATACCTTTGCTGCCTTCTGCCTCCAATAGATGACTATCCTGGGAAATCTTATTTAGGTTCGTGATCTTAATGCCATTTATAATGAGACAATGAGACCTTTATGCAGACCATATTGTAAGAAGTGTGACCTTGATTTAAGCCACTCTTGTAAAAGATATTTCTAGCCTCTTAAAGGCACAAGGAAACACAGAAACAAACACATTGTCATTCAAATGAATACTATTTATTGAACACCTACTATGTGCCGGGTACTGTGTTAGATGCCAGAAATACAAGAGTGGTCAAAACAAGAAACAATTTACAGCTGGCTACTGGTGTGGTAGATTGAAACTAAGGAAATAACACAAAATCCAATGCATGATTATAAAGGAATATGTGTAGTTATCCAGAGGCAAGAACTACAGGATTTTGGGGCAGCTCTCCAGGCAGCAGGCATTGGGAGAGGTTTCCTGAGGAAGTAAGTGGCCCTTGAGCTGAGGTGTAAAGAATGAGGGATGTCAGTGGACAAAGAACTAGGGAGAGAAAGGATGCAGAGCAGAAGTTCTTCAGCCAAACAAGCCCGAGGCACAGTGGCCCCATCGTGGCAGGACAGGTCCATCTGGAGGCCTAGCAGTAGGTGGCTGAAACACACCACGGATGGAGAGGGCGACTGCAGACATGAACCCAAGACACAGATAATGACTAGAGCCTGAATGCTTTGAAGATCGTGTGAAGGATTTTGGTTTGCCCTTAACTGCTGGTTTGCTTGAACAGTTGATTTGTTGTTCCCTGTTTATCTCCATACTGAATCCCATTATCACCCTCCTGCACATGGACAAATATTCTAAAGTAGTGAAAGGAAATTCATTCATTAAGTAAATATTTATTGAGCAGCTTTTATGTGCCACAGACTCTTCCAGGAATGGGGAAACAGGCTATGAACAAAATAAATAGAAATCCCTTATGGAAGTTACATGTTCTAATGAGAAAAGCAGAGAAATAATAAGATAAACAATTAAAGCATAGTTGGTTGGGTGTTAAGCGCCAAGGAGAGAAAGCAGGGAATGGGGACCAGGAAGCGTAAGAAATGCATGTCTGTGTTTCAATAAATCCTTGCTAATGTCAGTCGTTTTGCTTACATATGCTTAAATTCATGCAAATGACATCGTGCTATGATTTCTAGGGTCTTTTATTTTTCTGTGTGAATCTATGTTTGTAAGATCAGTTCATGTTGTCTAGAGTACATATAATCTGTTGCCTCTGTTGTGTCACACCCCGTGTGTCCTGTATTGCTTTGTGTGTCCACACCTCCAACAAGGGAAAACCAGACCGCCTCGTTTCTCTGCTGCCGAGAGCAGAGCCGGGCCTCGGGTCCGTGGGCTTCATATATGTCTGTGTGGTGGGAGAGGGAGGGTTGGTAGTGGAAAATACGCGAAGCTGACCTTGCATCTTGAGAAGAACTCCAGGTGCAATGTAGGAATTGAAGTAGAGGGTCCCGACCACATGGAAACTATTCAGGACTCTTTCTGAAGTAATTCAAGAAGAAATAACACATCTGAGTCTAGGCTGATGGGAGGGATGGAACCAAGGAGGGCTGGAAGAGTCAAATGTTTAGAAAGAAATGTTTTCTGGCCATGGTAGTGAACTGAATGTGGAGGAGAGAGAGGGTGTGTCAGGGCTGCTGTGGGCCTTCTCACTGGGCAACTGGCTAAACGGGGAGTTATTCGCAGGCAGACTGAACGTTAGAACGCGACCTTCCGAAGACAAAGACCTAACACTGCTCAACATGTACAACTACCTTGAAATAGTCTTTAATTTAACTGCTCAATGCAGCAAAGAGTCACTCAGTACTGATTGTGTATATGCTATTAACAGTACCGGGAATTTAGAATCTGGAAAAGAGGCAAAAATTGGCAACCAAAATATTATATAATTACCACGATGGAGACTATGACATAAAACACAAAGTATACTTAAGTATGTTTAGAGATGAATAGAATTTCACTGAGCAGAATCTAGAAGGGGGAAAAAAGAAGTTCAAGCACAAAGACACGCAGATGTGAACAAGCGCGGTGGTTTGGGGGAACTCTAAGGAATCTGTATTTCCTGGTGAGGCAACAGTGACATCGCGTCCAGGGCGGAGAGGGGCTGTAATTCTCTGGTACGCAAAGCCTGTTACGGAGAAATTGATGGGAGAAGAGAAGCAACGTGGAGCAAAGAAGAATAGGAGAAAAATTATTCTACTATCAAGAGAAAGAGACTAGAAGGACACTACTGGTGTTCCCTGAGATGAAGAGAGCTGTGAGCAGCAGCAGAAGGCCCAGGGAGAGACGGGAGACACCTTGAAGGGGGGCTGGTAGGCGCCCAGACGGAAGGGTCTGAATGCCGGGGGGGGATCAAGACTGACTCTGGCTTCAGAAATCGCGGAAATAGCCACCATCATCGACAGCACCAGGAACACAAGGACAGACACAGGTTTTGTGGAAACAGTATGCTCTACTTAGGAGAACTTCAGTTTCTGTTTCTGAGGGTCAAACCAGATGAACGCTGTATCTGGGCTCATACCCAGCAATTTGGTCTGAGTGCAGAATGCAGGTTTTAGGACAGGAGAGTGGATCTGTGAATGTGTAGATTGAGAAGAAAAAAGAATTGAGACCCTAACCAACTTTGCAATACACGTAAACAAAGGTGAGCGAGACAGAACAATCCAAGCTACGACAAGGAAAGGAGACAGAGAGGAGCGATGGCAGGGATAACCATTCCAAAGTGTGCACTCTTTTCTCTTAAAACAGTGTGTTATTTTTAGAAAAATACTTTGAAATGGTTTTTCATTCTGTCCTACTTATCAAAATTTTGTTTCTAAAATGTTATTTGTGTCAACATTCTCTACAATGTTACTCTGATTTATTTCTGATTTATCTTTTAAATCTAAATTCAATGCGTCTTTGCATGTGGACAGACTACTTTTGACAAAGAATCCAGGTTTAAAGTGTTTGGGTTTTAAAGCATCAATAAACTCTTAAAATATATCAAGTGACTGCTCTATAAACTATCCCCTTGTCTTCCAGTTTACATGCCCTTGTATTCTGCATAACAATATCCCTTTCATGATTTCCTTTACATTTCTGTTTTCTCTGTATCTGTTTTTCAAATATGTGGGCTGTTTTTTCCATTAAAAAAATCTCAGCATTTAAAATTTGATACCTGTGCTTCTTTCTCCACCTCAACACATATTGGTGAATGTAACACAGTTCTTCAGATACCTTGCAACCACCTGGACTTTTATATTAGTGCACTTTTATAAATAGTAATAAACCAAATGCTGTTGGTTTTTTAATATAACTTCCTCTACAAGGATCTTGTCTTTTAAAGGTGTTTGCCTAGCATCTTAACCCTTTCCCTCTGTTTGAAAAACCCACAACTGTGTGAGTCCCAAGAAAAGCGTCTTGTCTCCAATAGCACACATATGAGAGAAAACGGTACCCTGAACTCGGGCAGCTAGAGTTCAGTCCTGTGACCTGATCTCATTCAATCAGACAGTCTTGCTGAAAACTTTCAATCTGGAGTGACTGACCTAAAGAAACCTGAGGGCCAAGAGTGTTATCTAGTGTCCCCTGGCTGTGGGACAGTGGCAGGGTTTCGTTTCCAGGGCTGGTGGTGCTGGGAGTCATTAAAAGTTAGAGGTATTTAAAGTTCTCCTTCATACAAAAATTACACCATGTATTCTGTGTCACTCGAAGAAGTTAAACCAAAAAGAAAAGAAAAAGAAAAGGAGAGGCTTTTAGAAAAAGTACTGTGCTGCCTTAGAGGAGTCTGTGTTTAAAAACTAAATGAAGGGAAAAGATCATGCCTGCCCCGTGATCAGGGTGGTGACTTAGCGGCTCAGCTTGCCTCGACTAGTCTTTGCAGAGTCTGCGTTTCACGTTTCCTTTTGATTCTGTGATGCGCAAAATATTTGGCCAACAATGTCTTGTGTGCTTCGATGATGAGAGTGCACCGAGTGCCTCTGGAGCCTGGTGCCGCATCCTCAGTGACCTGCGCCAACCTGCACACAGACTCAGTCCCTGAGAACTGGGGCCTTGTGCGGCTGTGCCCTGCTCCGGGGCTGTGCCGCAGGCCTAGTGGGCCCATGGCTGGGACTTCAGCGTGCCTTTCCTCGCCATCCCCCATGACCTGCCACTTCCAGGATGCAGAGAGGAGCCCCCTGGGGAGACCCGAGAGGCCCCACACTGGCATCTCTTGAACATGGTCCCGTGTGGACCTGCAGCCAACTCACGGAGCAAACTCATTTTCTTTGTTCTCATGCCATTAGGCGGGCCATGTTCACCATGGACAAGAGTCTACGGTGCCGCAGCTACAAGGACAGCGCTAAGCCTCGGTCCTGATAGTGACTCCTTACCCCCCTGCTGTGGCAGGGGTGGAATCACAGCAGAGCATTCTCTAAATCAGTCCTCTTTGCAAACTCTCTCCCTCATCTCACACACTTCTACCTTTCCGCACCAGCTCTCTGCAGCCGGCTTAGAGATTCAGCTACTTTGACTCTTCAGACCCAATTTATTATTCGTGGCATCATATCTTATTGCTTTCTTTGAAATTTCCAGTTTAATGTTCTTTAATCTCTCGTATGACTATGTTGAATCACACAATCAAATACCTTTTTGAAAAAGGTAAAAGGGATCCTAGGTACTCTAAGTGAGCAAAATTTAAGGACTGTTGCTCTGAAGTCACAGCAACTCTATATCCTGGACATGATGACAGAAACCGTGTCAGTCCTGGTTAGCGCTCCTGGTCATGGCTGACTGGCCGTGGGGGAAGACCAGCGGACTTGGCGAGGTTTCGAGAGGCCACGACCTAGGGCCTACCAGAGGGAAAGCTGGCTGTGTGGACAGAAACTACTACACAGTACGGAGGCTGGGAGAGCTCCTAAAGGGCATCCGGCCCAACTGCTTTATTTTACTAGCAACATGAAGCAGACCGAGCGAGTTGCAGGACATCATGATTTGCTCACGTGTGTCCCAGAACACAAGCTCTGAGATGCTCTGTGGTGATTACTTCCGGGATCTCATGAGTTTGAAAAATGCCTGCTGACAAATTTAAACATTCTTCTTCATGGGAAGACTTCTGAAACCTTAAAATTTACCTTTAAGGTGCAACTTAGAATTTTCTGAGGATATGATAGGCGGTACCTTACGTTTCCAACTTTGTTTGACCATAGAAACTCCTTCCTCTTCAAGGGTAGAATTTTATCCTAGGTAACTGGTGTAGAATGATGGGCATCATGACGAAAGGCCACAGAGGCTCACTAGAAGAGCAGAGATCCGAGAGCGGCTGTGCAGTTCTGGAAAGGAAAATCAGGGCAAGCCTAGGCTCTCCCCTGACTGGGTTCCTGCCCGGCGGGAGACATTTCCCCCAAGCATCGGCGAGAAGCGATCTTGTCTTTCCCATGTACTACTGAGAGACTCCCTGCAAGGCACTCAGCATCTGTGAGTTTCATTTTCATCCTCTGTAACAAAGGCTAACAAAATGCTTTCACTAAAGCACTACTCGGAATATTAGCAATAGTGCATGAAAGCATCGAGTCTGTTACTGTTTCTGATGTTTTAATATTATAGTTATTATTAATCTTCCTTTTAGAATAACTCTGCCAAGAGAGCTGTTAGCTGGCATTTGGCAGCTCATCAATTGCTTGCCAGGTGTTCAGTTTGTTTTTCCATCAGTCGTGGCTATTCGGAAGCATGTCTTTCACATCAGGTCACAGTCTGCCCCTCGTGGTCTACTGTTTGTCCTTGGTCATTCACAACAGGTCTCATTCTGCTGTCGGGTGCAGTTCACCACCAGGCTCCAGTTCCCCCGCAGCCCTCTAGCAAAGGTCCATCATTAAGCTCACAGAAAATCCAAGACCAGAATTTGAACTGGTGAATCTGAAGCCTCTGCTACATATTGGGTCAAGCAACTGTGGCAAGAGGCTGCAGAAGCTCCCTCCTAATGCCTCGTCGCTGCAGCAATATAATGCTTTTCTGGCCGTCTTCTGCATTTGTGGAACTTGTTGTAAATGAAGGTAGCTGTTCCATTGTTGCTTGTCAGAAAACACAATGGGCACCGTGAATGCTTTGGTATGCAAAGGTCCCGGAGATTCCTAAAACACACTAGGGCAGGCTGGGGTGCAAACAAGCCTGTTAGACAATCACTTGCCTCCCAGCAGCTCTTTGTTAAAATTATACCAATTCCTCAAAGTGCACCATCCACAACTCTTATACCGGAGGGGGAAATGCGAGTACAAAAAGGTTTCAAATGACAGTTCCACAGCCTGAATCCACCCTGCCTTAGGCGGCCCATCAGAATCTATCCTCTCTAGGAACCCAGCGTCCCCACTCCCTCCTGTGCCTTCTGTTCAGAAGCAAACTCTGGTTTCTTATTCCACTGTCTTGACATTTTTGCATTCATATTTAATGCATTATTACCATCGACAAACTCCTGATCCTTCAGTATGCTGTTATTTTGAAGCGACTGTGAGCCACCTTCAACCCCTGTCAGAAATGCCTCCCTACTCCCCCATATGATTTCTATCTCTATTACTGTTTCTGAAAAGCAGGTAACACCACGATGCATTTTCTTCATTAGTAAAAGAGTTATATATAATTAAAAAGAAATGTGAAATGCAAAAATGATTTTTGAGTAATTGGAAACACATATTGGAGAAGTATAAACAATTTTGCTAAATAACTAATTTTTCTTGAGTTCGATTCTGTAATAAGAAGTTATGGGAGTCTATTTAGAAACAAATGTGGTCTCAAATTGTCTATGACCAAGTTAAATCAGGAGTAATTGTAAGGGTACCCAAGGAATAGAAAACAAGAAGCCTGCTGATGTGAGAATCAGTATTAATGGGGATGCTTTAGAGCAAAGTAAAATTTAAACTACAGAATAAAATAGGAAAACAAAAGAATACATGAAAACAAAGTACACCGTTCTTCCTCTGTTTGTGCCACACACTAGGACAGGAATATTGTTATTCCTCTCACCAAACTACTTAGTACTAAAAATTCCGCCTAGAGAAGGGGTGGGAATCTGAACATCGGGGTGTAAAACAGGAAAACGGACTACATTCCGAACTATGAAGGATACAACATAATTTAGTAGCTGATGAAGGGAATGAGATAAAATATCACTTGAAGGAGCAGGTTTTCCCACGCAAGCTCCAGGTGCAGGTAATCACATCGAATCCATCTGCTGGGAGGGTCCAGTGCGCCCCAGAACCTGCTGAATCGCGTGGAAAACGGGGGAGTCTGGGCAAACAGTGCTAACTTCTGACAGTATAACATGCAAACCGCAGGACTTTTATTTGAACAAAATACCCACAAGCACGCCTGTGTCCAAGACAGCATCATTTCTTACACAGAACACTTACATTTTCTCTGTATTCAACAAAAACTGCTGCCTTATGGGTACATTTGCAAATACCATTTTCACTGTGGTTCTCTATAGCTCTTTGAGGGGAAAAAAAAAGAATATTGAAATATAAAACTCAGAACAACGAATAAGAGCAACTAAAGTACAAAATTCAGCATATCCTCATGGGAGAAGCTTTATTTTGTATCTGGGATACAAAATAGAAATACAGCTGAATCCACATAGGACTCTCAGTTCTCAGAAGAAAGCAAAGAGTAATGCAAGAGAGGGAAAGAAAATAATGCTTGTGAGCTTTTGGTAAAAGCAACACACTTGGAAAATTAGCAAAAAGAAAATCTTCTAAATTGTGAGCAAATGGAAATATAACAGGAACTAAATATTAGGTTTGTTGTTGTTCATTTATTTTTGAGACAAAGATCGCTTTTGTAGCCCAGGCTGGCTTCGAACTCGCAATCCTTCTCCTGAGCTTCCCTATTGCTGACTGACAGGCAAGTGCCACCACACCAAGCTTGGAGCTAAATATTTAAACAAACAAACAAAAACAGCGGATACTAAGATGAGGGTTATTGCAAAGGCTGGACCATAAACATGAATGAAAAATATTCCTGAGTAAACATGCTGGAGAAAAATGTCTTTAACTTTTGGGGACTATTTTACTTCTACGATGAGGATGCCAAACATACACTGAATGTGGACTTTTCCTGAGAATAGACCTTTCTTCTCTGACTATAAATGTAGGCTTTGAAGCATGCAGCCTACAGTATAATGCCAGGATTTAAAAAAGAATGGATGAATTTGTAAATGTGCACTTTATTAACTCATTAATTTCAGCTGTTTGGTAATGCGCCAATAGTTTGGTAGGCCTGTTTTATTTTATTTTTTTATTTTTATTTTTTGTTTTTACCAAGAACATGTATTGGTACATTGTATACATAATGTTCACATTCATTAGGTTATTTTGTACCTGCACATGATGTATCTTGGTTTTTCCCCCTTTTCCCCACCCCTCCCTTCTCTTCCCCCTTCCCTATTTACAGCAGGTTTATGTATATTTTCCCATTTTTTCCTTTTCCTTTCTCTTTTCTTTTTCCCTTCTTTCTTTTCTCCCTTTCCCCTTTCCATTTCTCCTCTCTTTTCAATATTATCTTCCTTTTATATAATATCTATTATACCTCTCTAACCTTATTTCCCCTTATGGTTACTTGTATCAGAGAAACAATTCGATGTGTACTTGTGAGTGACTGATTTATTTTGCTTAAGAGTATGTTCTCAAGGAACATCCATTTACCTACAAATCTCTCTAGCTCAACCTTTTTATGGCAGTGTAGTGCTCCATTGTGTAGAAAAACCACATCTTCTTTAGCCATTCATTAGTTGTTGGGCATTTAGGTTGTTTCCAAGACTTAGCTATTACAAATTTTGTTGCTATAAACATAGTTGTGCATATATCACTGTGGTATGATGATTTTGATTCTTCTGGGAAGATGTCCAGTAGCGGAATAGCTGGATCAAATGGAACCTCTAGTTGCAGTATTTTGAGGAATCTCCATACTGATTTCCACAGTGGCTGGACCAATCTACATTCCCACCAACAGTGGAGGAGGGTTCCTTTTTCCCTATGGCCCCACCAGCATTTGTTATTGGTTGATCTTTTCATAATCGCTGTTCTTTCCGGAGTGAGATGGAATCTCAATGTTGTTTTGATTTGCATCTCTCAAATGACTAGTGATATTGAACACTATTTCATGTATTTATTTGCCATTTTTGTTTCTTCATCTGAGAAATGTTTATTCATTTCAGATGCCCATTTTTGGATTGGGTCCTTGAATTTGGGAGGTTTGATGTTTTTGAGTTCTTTGTATATTCTAGATGTCAGACCTTTGTCTGAGGGACAGCTGGCAAAAATTTTTTCCCATTCTGTGGATTTTCGCCCTGCTCTATTGGTGATTTCTTTTGCTGTGCAAAAGCCTTTTAATAGGACGTGGTCCCAAGCACTGATTCTTTGTATTATTTCCTGTGCAGTCTGGGTTCTGTTCATAAATTTTTTTCCTACCCCTATGTCTTCGAGAATTATTCCTATTCTATTCTCCAGTAGATGTAGTGTTTCTGTTTTAATGTTTAGATCTTTGATCCACCTCAATTTGAGTATAGTACATGGTGAGAGACATGTATCTAGTTTTAGTTTTCGGCATGTGGTAAGCCAATTTTTCCAGTACCATTTATTAAAGAGGCTATGTGTCTTCCAGTGAGGGTGTTTGGCTCCTTTGTCAAAGATGAGCTATTTGAGTGTGTTTGGAGTTGTGTCTGCGTCTTCTAATCTGTCCCGTTGATCCTCAGGTCTGTCTTTTTTGCCAGTAGTATGCTGTTTTTATCACAGTAGCTTAATAGTATAGTTTCAGGTTGGGGATTGTGATGCCACCTCCCTTGGTCCTGTTGCCCAGGATTGTTTTTGCTATTTTTGGTCTCTTCTGGTTCCAGATGAATTTCATGATTGTCCTTTCTAATTCTCTGAAGTATGTTAATGGTATTTTGATTGGAGTTGCATTCAATCTGTATAGTAATTTAGGAAGTATGGAATAGGCCTGTTTCAAATGTGGCACATTCATTAGTTGCTTTGTGACTACATCACACATAGGATTTCTGACTTTCAAGAAACTAACACAAAATTACCAGGACCAAAGAGTGCATACTTTCCAGCTTCATCGCATCTGAAGCCCCTGTAATCACTGTTCTTCAATGTACTGCAGCCACTTAGGCTGTTTTAGGCATATAAAAACATCAGGTTTATTTGCATTTGTAGATACCTTTGTAAAATAATTGTTGAGACAATATAATCAAGTGTTAATTTGAACATAAGTTTGAATCTGTAACATAAATTACTTCTTGACAGAAGACAATTAAGCTATCTTATACCAAGAGAAGCATCTCATTTTTCTGGCACTTACACGGTATGTGGTATTTCTTTAGGTGATTATTCCAGCTCTTCCCCGTTAGAAGTTCAAACCTTAACATTTTAATCAGCCTTGAGGGAAATCTTTCTCCGCTATTGCATGTTTGCATCTGATTTAGCCTTTTCTGGCTCACTCAGGGTCACTACGAGGACAATCAATATCTGTGTCCCAATGCCACTCTCTGCCATGCTCTGGCGGACTCACGAGCGCTCTCATTTTAACCAATGACCTGGACACCTCGGTCCTTACATTTCTCTTACAATTATTGCGCTTTCCCCTTCAGCTCTCTCTATGTCCGCCCTGGACTCATCACACTCACACCTCCCCGCCCCAGCCACAGCAGTGCACACCTTTGCCTCTAATTGCTTCTGCCTTTTACTATAAATAACATCCTTAGTACACAGAAGGGAATACAGGGAGAGGGAAGAGTAGTTAAAATTAAGTGGTGCCTCCGTTCACGAACTCAGTTTTCTCCGTGATTCTGGTCGAGAACTGAATCAAATTTCTCCATAAAGTCAACATTGAACCTAACCATCGAATTGGATTTGTTTCTCGTCCAACTCTATTTGCAACCAGAATCACAGAAAGAATCAAGTTTGTGAACCGAGGTACCACTTTGTGTCTAGTCTATAAATACTGCTTGAAGAGTCTTGTGGGCAGAAATGACAGCAACGACCCTTGCTGTCATGGGGTACACTTCACCCCAGGTCTGGCGGTGCTCGTTTCATCTCTAGGGAAACCAGACTGCTGAATTGGAAAGTGTTTCTCTGACACTTTTACAGAGAGAATTTACTCTCATCCTTAGAGAGCAGAAAGAGAAACTGTAAATATCTAATCCTCCTGGAAGTGACCCTGAGGGACCTGGGTGGAGAGAACTCTGTCTGGTGGACCAGCCCAGAGGGCACAAATCCAAGGTCAGATCACAGCCGCTGAGGGCAGGCTTCTCCGCCAAATCAGGCCCTGCAGCTGCGTATGAAGAGGGGGCGTGGAGGTGGGGAGAGGAGGAAAGGGGGCTCACTGGGAACTACAAACTCAGGTCCTTCGCTTTTAGCTACCCACCATCACCACGTTCATATCAGTTGGAGCTTTCTGTATATTATTCGTATATGTATATATATATTATTTTTTTTAACTGACCCTACACTTTAAGTATTTGTGCTACTACCAGTACTTAAATTCAAAATATACATTTCCAGGTTAATCATTTTACCCAATAACTACTTGGAGAAAGGACTCAAACTTTCATATAGTATGAGAAAATTTAAACCACCCTAATTAAAAAAAAAAAAAAGCAAGACAAAGGTGAACTGGGGCAAAAACCTGATTAACAGCAAACAGTAAAGAATTGGATAAATTTTTACTTTCATTCTTTTTCATTATTTCTCCTAACAATGAAAACATATTAAACAAACTCATAGTGCCCTGTACTTGATCACAAATCAGCCAGAAAATGCCCACGGGGTACTTAGTAAGCTCCGGTCACATGCAGCCGTTAGTTAGAAAGTCTTTATGTCTCTTTAGTGACAGAACGTACACGACTCCTCCTTTTCTTAAAAAAAAGAAAAACTCCCTAAATTTGCACATTTTCCAATTTACCGCAAGACTTCTTATGTTGCCCGTAAGTATAGCCTCATTACTGCCATTTTCCATCTTTCCACTGACTTTCTGTATTCAAGGCAGAGAAATCAAGGAAGTCCTTAAAATGATTTGGGGAAAAAATAAAGATAGCATGAGTAAGGCAGTTAAGGTGACTGCCACGAACCCACGGCGGTATAATCCGCAGACGTCTGATGAGACTGGCGGTGGAGCTTACCAGGTTTTTAATTGAGTGGTTTGACACGCCATGAATTAGTATAAGGAAACCAGACTGTGAGGAGCAGCCATAGCAAAATATTTTTGGGGAAAAAACTATTTTTGGGGAAAAAAAACCTGTTATATTTCATGAGGTACTAAGAGACAAAAGAGGATAAGAGCTCTGAACAGGGACCCACGAGTTAACCAAGAGAATTAAAAAACAAAATTATTATAATTGTGACACAAGGTAAGCCCAGGTCCAAATCCTAAGGCTACAGTGATACTGTTCCTCCCAACTATCAGCTCAGAGCACTTTGACTAGGAGTGGAGACGTCCCAGAGTCTCCAACCAGGGCACCTCTCCATGCAAAGGAAGAGGCGTTCCACTGCTGGCTTAGAGAAAAGAATCCAAAAATGAGGTCATTCACTCCACCTATATTTACTAACCGCTTCCTAGGCGCAGGGGATCATCCCAAGCATGAGCATTGGCACTGATCTCTGGCATTTGGGGTTTATGCTTTATTGAGGAATATTGACAATAAATAAAACACGAATGGATATAGAATATATTGTCAGTTATAGTAAATGCAGCAAATAAAAATAAATCATGGGAAGTGAATAGAGAATGGCAGCAAACACACTACTGGACAAGGTGTTCAGGTACGAGTTCCTTGGACTGAAGTTGACTTGGATTAAAACTTCAAAGTGAGAAAAAGATTCATGTAGATATTTGGTAGAATATTGGTGCAAAAGAATGAAATGACAACTTTAAGATCCTAGGTGGGTAAAAATGCGCTTGCTATACTCGAGGAACAGAAAGAAGTCCATGTTTATAACTAATATAAACATGCTGAAGACAGTATAAATCAAACTTTCCATTTCATTACAAGTAACTATTACCAATTTGTACTTTTCACTGGTCACTAAAGTTCACATTTGTGGTCTTCTGAATTCTCTTTCATGAAAACAGCCACATACAGACACAAGATGGTGCCTAACCCTGATTCTATCTAGTTATTAGGTATAAATATGCAGCCTATAACAGATCTAAAAGAACTAATTATTATTTTAGGAAGGACGACAGTGCATCACATTACATTTTATGAATGATCTGCCATGACAGCCAGAATAACCGGCTTTGACAAGGAGAAGTTTTATATGATGCGAGTCTTCTAGGACGTGATTGCTTCTAACCACTGGCAGTGGGGTATTTCTGAGATACGGTACATTAGACTTCTGATTGACCACTCAGTCTGTCTGCTCTGCAGCATGATAAATGTAGACCTCAAAGTTTCAGATTTTGTTTTCGTGCACAGCCTGAATAAAGGTTACAGTTTGGAAAATGGTTCATGAAGCTATGTACAACTGTTGCATCTTCGTTGGAGACTATGATCAGTGGTCCATTTAAATAAGTATTTGCTCAGCATTAAAAATTAGGGCACTGCTTTTTTCCATTTTTGAGGATTTTTATTCCCTCTGAAAGAGACTAAAGGTCAACCAGATTCTTGTCTCCTCTGTTCCTCAAATCAGGAGAACAGACACCGAGACACAGACAAGAATACCTCCAGAGGTTTTCATTTTTAGATTTGAAATTTAGATACAAAAATGACTCTTGTGGAGTAGGAGGTTAGGTTATAGCTTTCAAAGCAGTGATGTGTGGAGAAAGTCTCTGTAAAAGCTTTGACAGCAAGGGGACATCAGGGTGCCAAGGAGGATGGAGGGGCAAATAAAACCTTTGCTTTTAGGAAGGTCTGTGTGTCACACCCAAGACTCAACACGCACAGGCCGTGGATCGTCATTGACGAGCTTGTTTCGGAGAAGGACGGCTCTCGTGTAAAGCACCATTGTAATCAATTTGATCAAGACCCTATTGTGTGCCTCTTGTGGAATGAATACACTTATTGTCTCGGCAGTCAGAGAATTGTCAGATCCAGTGAACATATTTTAATATACATTCACAGCTGCAGAATACACATATCAGAATTTTAAAATATTTATTATCAGTATTTTATCCTTTTTCTTTGTCTACTCAGAAAAAAAAAAACAACTTAGAAGGCTTAAAATATTTACCCAATTGGCAAAGGCAAAGAGGTTTTATTTTTCAAAGCAATGGAGAGAAATGTAGGTAAAATTTTTAAAGCCATGCATTTTTTTCTTCCCACTCAATGAGGGGTGGATTTTTTCCAGATGAATTCTCAGTTTGTTTCAGATAAAAATTGCTAAGGCATGTATATGGAATTTGAAAAAATTATCATAATTAAAGTCACGGGCTAGAGGGAAATGAATTAAACTATGTAGATCATAGTTTCTGAACTCTAGATTGAACCTACTATTATTATGCATTGTGAGACAGTCAAAGAAGTGAATACTATTCCCATGAATATTGGGACTATTCTAACAATGTACCCCCAAAACGAGCAGAACTAACAGTAACCTGCTTAATGTTGTAATCTGGATGAAAGAAAAAACTGTTTCATGTTCTTTGACTTTAGTCTTTAGGTCAATGATCGCATGTGATTTATACATTAACATTAAACTTATTAAGTCGTGCCTGTGTTATTTCTTCTCATTTTGGGGAGGAGAAAAAACTATTTAGAAATAGGCATGCAGGGCTGGGGATTTAGTTCAGTGGTTAAAGTGCTTGCCTTGCAAGCACAAGGACCCGAGTTCAATCCCCAGCACCAAAAAAAAAAAAAAAAAAAGAAATAGGCATGTATATTAAATATTTTGAGATGGCCAGGCTTACAAAAGTCTCAAGCCCAAACAGAATTCTGTCACATTTTAATGCACAACAATACTTCCAATCTAAACGCATCACACAGTAGCAAGGCAGCATACAACAATCATACAATCTCTGTCAATAGCTCCGAACCCAAATTGAATCACTTACCTGCAA
The DNA here is from genome assembly GCA_004026905.1 of Hystrix cristata. NCBI lineage: Eukaryota > Metazoa > Chordata > Mammalia > Rodentia > Hystricidae > Hystrix > Hystrix cristata. The sequence continues at coordinate 20,229 of PVJO010014791.1, read as the reverse complement.
CCAAACAAACAACTACATTATAATATTTCAAGGGGTTATCAACAGTTCACTAAATGTGTTTTCCTCTACTGGTCAAATAAACAGTGAGTGCACTTTATGTGTGAATGTTCAGTGTTCCTAAAATGTACACTCAAATGCATGGCCTAGAAATTTTCACAATAGGAATATGGACAATAAAAGAAAATGAGTCAAGTATCAACTAAAAAAAAACAAATGTTACATCCTGAACATGTAAGAACAGCTAGACTATTTTAACTGCAAGCTCCAAAAATCTACTGCTGTTACAGAAGTTATTATTGACAGTAAAACAGCCTATACGAGAAAAGAAAAAATGAAATTTGATCTCATTTTGATCTCCTGGAATGACAAACATCTTAGCATCAGTTTAACCACAGATCTATCCTTTAGGAGGTATCATTTACATTTCAGTGGGTAGAAATTTTGACTGATGGAAGAATGGTTTTTCTCAAGACTATTGTGCCAATGATATGATAATTTGACTGAAAATAGAGATTCAGAATTTCAATAATAAATGAGTCTGTGCTATGCTAAAAGCAACTGATAGTAAAATAAAATATATTTGTGTAAAATTGTTTTATCTCTTCTCTCATCTCGTCTCAAGAATGGGCGGATTATTTTCCTAGAAAGTTATTTCTAGTCAATACCTAATTTTTATAAGATTCAGGAATTATAGTACTTTTTATGTCCAGTTTGAGAAAATTTCGATTCTACAGACCCTCTTATGAAATTCTTTATGTGCTGTTTGTGGTAGACTCAAGTTTCTCTCTCTCTCTCATGTATACAGTATACACAATATATGTGTATGTATATATATATATATATAAACATCCATGATTAGAAGAAACCACAGAATCAGGGAAGGGTAAATGCCATATTTGCACTGTATTCTATCAGATGCCCCAGTAACTTGCTCATCTTGATTTGATTCTCTTGAAAAGTGAAGCAATTTTATAATTGGTCTTGTGTCCACTTAAAAGAAACACTTAATTTGAGGATAACTTATCCCTTCTATAGATAAATATATCAGGGTTAGCTGATGGTGACCTCCAGAACACAAGCTGAGGCAGACAGCTGGTCGGAGTGATGAGTGAAACCATAAATGTAACATTCCAGACAACTGGAAGAAGGAGGCCAGGCCAGATTCACTGTCCTGGATAATTCAGCACTTTGGACAGTTCCTCAAGAATCGCCTTGCTTTGTGTACTTAACCTTCAAGGTACCAGAGCTACTCATTTAATTCTACCTCGTGCTGTCTCACCTGTACCTGTATGTGGGATTAATTACAAAAGAGTCATTTGAAATCATCCAAAGAGCTCTTCGGCTTAGTTTCACACAAAGGCTGCATCTTAACGTTACTTTAATTATGCCAGGTTCATTCCCAGGCTGTGTTCTATTGATCGATTCTAGATTATTGACAGATTTCTTAACAATACAATTCATAAATGTAACTTTAAACCTGATACAGTATGAGAAGGCGAGGATGAGATCATCCAAATCATAGAAAAACTTTCCTTTATCATGACCGGGTATTCCAGGCCATTCACACGTGAGGTCATTCAGCGGCCGTTCTACAGGGACTGGACTGAGGCATTCAGACTGGGGAGGTGCGTGAGTGGGAAGGAGAAAGGCTTTGAGAATCGGTGACGCTCCTGCCTCGGGCCGTGTGGCGTAACTAAAGCACGGGAGGTCTCCCTCACAGGCTCCAGTAAGTAATGGAATTGCTCGTTTCAAGTTAGATCTTTGACCCAGTTTTCAAGAGGCAGAACTGTAAGTCAGGATACTTCATTTGATATCTAATCAAAAGAATGATGGACAAGTTCATTTTAGTTATAGTTGCCCACTAAGATTAAAATTACAATAACTGACAATGACATAAAAATGTATGCATATTAACTACTTAAAAGAATACATTATTTCCTCATGACTATTTTATAGGTGGATGTTGCTTGTTCGAAAACCAAGTGGTGGAAATCAAGCACAGAAACAAGAAGAATTGGTTATTCAATAGTAAGCAGCTAAATCAGACATTTTATAAAAGATTCCTTTGACCTCGGCTACAAAGAAGGAGGAGGAGTAGGAGGAGGAGGAGGAGAAGAAGAAGAGAAAGCAGCAGCAGCAGCAGCAGCAATTTTTAATGTCCCTGGCAAGAAATACACATGTTGGGAGGCATGTGGGATAAGCAAGTAGGAACAGGAGATCCCATTTTTCCTCCTGTTATATTAGTGGCGTTGGTGTTCTGAATTGTAAAGGGGGTTTTGGGGAGCTCCTTTTAGTCTTTAGGACCCCAGATGGTTAAAAGAAATTCTATAACCTTAATGCTGCTAGTAACTCAGTTCCATCTCATTTTTTGTTGTTGTTGTTGTTGTTGGGTTTTGGGTTTTTTTTTTGGTGTATTCATGGAAGACTGAAGATGGATTTTCTAGTCTGGTCAAGGGCTCTACAGAAGTGAGAGGATGAGAATGCAAAAGCCAGGAGAGAAATGACCAAGAACCATCACACTGTAAAGGGGAGAACAGGCAATATAGAGAATCCTGACTTTTATTATATGTTCCTTACAAGAGGCTGGTGTTGTAAAAGCCTGACAAATGTAAAAGCTCTCACTCAGATCTGTCTTTGTCCAGATGGGTGGCACGTGGCCGTTATTCAGTGTATTCGGAGCACCAATGGCAGAAAAGCATCCCCCAGGTCTCCTGGACGAGTAGCTCAGCAAGTGGTAGCTCCAAGTCCAGAGCTTCTGGCCAGCCCTGCAGGAATGCAGCCATTTTAGAAAGTGAATTTTACTGGTTTCTTAGTTATAGTTGTAGGACAATCTTAGGATCCTGAGACTTCAGACTCTTCGCTTAGTGTCCACCCAGTTGGCCGTATGATCTGAGAAAACAGATTTGTAATTTGTATTTGTCTATATACACACTTTGTATTTGTAAATAATGGCATTGAGATCATTGAAAAGGCCACATTTGGAAATTATCCTTATTACACAATATTCAGCTCTGCGGACTCTAGAGGTGATAAAGTAACTGGCACCAAGCCCGGCAAAGTGTACTGTCAGTACTGGAGTGATGATTAAGGAAGAGTCTGGTTGACCTACTCTGGCTCATAGAACTTGAGGATGCTTGGAGGGATTCAGGATATTGGCTTAGAAAATTTAATGGACTCTTTTTCTTCCTGGTTTTTTTTTTTTTTTTTGGTGCATCACATGAGGAGGCAAAAAGGGAACTTACTAGTTTATTTATCTATCTATCTGCCTATCTGTCTATCTATCTATCTATCTCGGTGCTGGGGATCGAGCTCAAGACCTTGTGCGCTCTAACCACTGAGCTAAGCTCCCAGTTTAATGGACTCTAAAAATTAACCTAAACTAGATTTTAAGATGCTAATATTAAATTTCATGACACCTAGTTTAAGAACAATGGAAAAATTTTTAAAAATGTTTGGCTTAATTTTTTCAGTTTATATACTCAGTTTGTCTAAACAGTCTTTATTTTTATAAATGAAAAAGGAAAAAGTTACATTGTTCATCAGGCTGCTCCTAGAACAATCCCGAACATTAAGTCATTGGAACTTCACTACAGAAACGGGGTATTTAAATATGGCAATTTGATGCAGTACATTGTTACTGGCAGACACACAAACTGATGACTATTGCCACATATTTCATAAAATTTACTATTTACTCTGACTTATTTGACGTAATTATTTTCCATGATTTATGCACAGAACACTTTCATCCACAGTTTAAAGTAGTTTTACATTATCAACACAGCTTGTTTATTTACAAAGTTTTCAATTAATCTCTACTATCTTTTATTCTTGACAATATTAGGAAGATGTAACACTTACGCACAAAACCATTTCCTGAAGGTTTTTGCCTATTTCCTGGAAATCTGACAATCAATAAATAAATATTGGCCATAATTTAGACAAATGTTTTAGTTTCAATTCTCTTTATAATACTACATAATGGAAGAAATTTCAATACTTTTAAGAACCTCGAAATACTAAGTTTACAAATAATTATAGTCCACTGAACTATATAATTAAGAAAATGGGAGGGCCATAATGTCAAATGTCAAACCCAGCTTATTTGATGATAGTTGGTGGAATTCAGATGTTGGATGAACCAAATTATCATTCATATAAGTTTTATTTTTAATATCACTATTAATTACAGTTTTGTAAAAGTAGATACAACTTTGAATCTAATAACAGTATACGTGCACATAACTTACATGTATAATTAACTATGAAGCTGGAATGAAAGGTACTGTTTTCTACTCTTTTAGTTATGTTAAAATCTCATTACACATGCACAGATATATAGTTTCATTAGACATAAACCAGATGCATGTAAATGTTACGCCGATTGTACAAATGTGCTCATTTCAGCACATTATTATTTATTTTTAATTGTCAAGCCATCGTTTTCCTCTTTACAGCTACACTACAAAGTTTCCACGATCATCTTCAGAGCAGCTGAAGCTGCGTTAGGAACATAAGCGAATCCTGGTTCGTGTTACAGCACCCTTTCCACTGAAGCACATTCATAAATTTAAGGTTTTGGCCTCATTTATTTTTCATACTTGACCTTGGCACACAAGGCGACTGTTGTGTATCTACTGCTATTGCAGTAGAATTTAGGAACACATCTACAGATCACACTTCCCTGTTGCGTCGTTTCGCAAAGGAGGCAGCTGAAGGCCAGTGAAGAGAGAAGGTTGAGACCTTCGCAGAGAGATAGTTACAGAACTAGACCTGCTGCCCAGCCAGCTCCCTAGTAGCCGCCACCTAGAATTGAAGACATTTTATGTGGAAGATCACGGCTTAGTCTCAGGAGGCAACCACAAGGACACTTCAGTAGGTATAAATATACATTTTTCTCTCAGCATTTTAGGAGTAGAATTAATTCAGTAGTATTTCCACTTGTTTCTAAAATTATCTGATTGACGCTCTCAAACCAAAACAACCGCACATTGCTAACCCAGCATTTCCATGCACTCCAATCAAATAAGAAAATAAAGTGACACGGTCAGGACAGACTTCTCAGGAAGGTGCGCCTACCTTCATAAGTCCCACTTTCTAGGAGAGCACCGCTTTTCTCCAATTCCATGAAATCTTCCACGGTGATGAAAATGTAGTCCACTCCAGGGACCTCGCCCTCCTTATGTGGCCTTGTGGTGCCTGGATAGAAGAAAAGGAAGATGCCACATGATTTGTTGCTGAACTTTAGAAATACCGCCAGACTTCTGAATACTCAAGAACACTTGTTTCTGCATCATGTGAGCTGGCAGTTTGCATTTGTCCTTCTGCTTGTTTGGCAACAGAAAGCAGCAGGGGTAAGGGGGGTAGCAGTAAATATACAAAGCACTTTCTCCACCAAGCTTATAAAGGGCTGACTGCCGCGGAATGTGGCTGTGCAGAGTCTCCAGTGAGAACAGCAGACATTGTGCCCTTCTCGAGGAGGCGGTTTGAACAGGGCGGGAGTCACCCACTCCATGAATGGACCCCTGTTGTTCTTCAGGGTGCCGAGCTGCGACACGAATGACAATACAAAGTAGAAATCCTAGTAAAATGTCAGTTTATATTTTTGCGATCTGCCTTCTTTGGGGGGATTATCCGTTGGATTTTGTTAATTTTGTGTCAGAAAATAACTTGCATTAGGTTTATAGAGTCATAAGATTTTTATTCTGACAATTGAATAATTGGAAGTGAGAAATAATTAAAATTGAATTAATTACCATGGTGGTAACATACCATCTAATCTCACAGGAAAAAAAATTTCCCTTGGCCCCATGATAGATGTTCTCTAGTACCTCCCCGTCGTGGCCTTCCCTTCTTCCTTCATTATCGCCTCTAATTCTGACCGAAATGGGAGGTGACACATGACCAGGGGTGACTGGATGGGAGTACTGCTCGTGTTCCACTTACGAAGGGAACAGAGGCACAGAGGCCAAGCTGACAACGCCATTGGCGACCCAGCCTGCGGCTCCGTCCAGTTCTCCTGGGGGACGCAGCTTCCAGGCCTGCTGCCCAGCCTGCGAAGCCAGAGCAGAGACAAGGACCAGCAAAATCTAACCGTACCCTCCATGTCTTCCCTGCCTTTGTACGCTACCCATGTAGGGCACTTTGCACAGTCAGACTGTTACATACATAATACATACATGCCAAAAGGTATGCAGGGATATACAGAGGGAAGGGCTGGGGATTTAGGTCAAGTGGTAGAGTGCTTGCCTTGCAAGTGCAAGGCCTGAGTTCGATCCCCAGCACCAAAAAAAAAAAAAAAAAAGGAAACATACAGAGGGAAAACAGAAACACAATGGTCAATGGTACACCGGCAGGCTTCTTCATATTTAATTATCCCCATATTGTCTATAAACCTAACAAAACGGCACTTAGAATTCTTAAATTTTTACATTTTAATTTGATTCTTTGAATTTAAAGTCTTTATCAATTTGGTCATGAAAATAGCCAGTTAGTTCTTTTTCTGATTCAAATCTGAACTGCGAACTAGAAGCATAAACCAATGTCAGGATAATGTGATTGGAAAGCTGATTTAGTGTAAAAAATTCCTATCAAAAGAGTTTTTAAAATGTGCATTATTTTCTAAAATTAAGTTTTACAACCCTTCTTTCAGGATTGCAAAACACTTTTTTTATATTCATATTTAATGACTTTTCCTCAAATTTGTTCATTTATCTGGTTTAACTGTGAATTTCTAACTGCTTTTATGCTGTAAAATATAAACCTCCCACACCTACTACACATAATGTTGTCAAATTAATGTTTCTATGAGAATCTTAATTTTCAATATCCTGACTTTTGTGTGTTTAACCCTTGTGAATTAAAAGGGCATTAACATGTTTTCTGGCACTCAATTAGTGTTTGTTTGTTTGTTTGTTTATTTAGAATACACTCTAATCATTAAGAAAAATCACTTAACAAAGCTTCGATTTTCCTCACTAATTTATCTGCACCTTTCAGAAGTTATATGCTTTGATGAATGAAGTGCTTGAGTCTGGTAATGTATTCCTAGCACACTGTGCACACAGGATCCCATGCTGGCGGGAACTTCCAGGGCTGCTGACTTATCTGAAGCGACCCCTGGTACTCAGCCCTGTGAATATGTTTGTGTTCTCTGTGGTTCACAAAGTGGTTTCTTGTCTGCACCTTGCTCCTCGGGCCTCCGTGTCCGATTTCCTCCATGATGCATTAGTATCCCCTGTTGCTACTGGCCCTCCTGTGGCTCATCTGCTTTGGGACAGGACTTGAGACGTCTCTACAGTCCCAAGAGCTGGAACTCTGACCTCTGACCGCGATCTCGCATTCTCTTTTCTCTTTCTGTTCTTTGCAATTATGATTTCCACTTCCTTGATCTTTATTTTTTTCCTCATGTTTTCCAAATTGGGCTTCATTTGCCTCCCTAACTGCTATGGGACAAGGAGCTACCTAGAGCCTCTCCATTCCTTTAATTCCCCTTCACCATAACCCCACTCACAATCAGCCCCTAAATTCATTCTTACACTGGAGCTGCTACAGAAATCTGTAAACTTTCATGGACAAAACACTCAGCATATTCAGCTTATTTAGTCAGTTTTATTCTACTGACTCTTGAGATTCCTTTTACACATCATCTGGTCTGTCACATACCCACCATTTCCAATACTCATCACTTTGAATTTCTATAGCAGTCATGAATGAGCTCTGTCTTTCCATCACCAAGTAAGAGACTACATGAAATCAAATTCCATAAAGTTTTCTAATTCCTACTTTCCTTACTTACATTATTTTTTCTTTTCTTTCAAAACTCACACTTGGTTGAAATTATCCATCCATCTTGCTAAGATAAATTCCTTCTTTGATGTTTTTCAAAAATTTTTTAAATCAAAGTTACATATACAGATATTTTAAATTTTCAAACAATTCTATAACGCTTGTTATTTTTTAAAGAAAACCTTCATCACCCTCCTCACGCACACACATACAATTTTTCCATTATCCAAGAGCAAACAGTGTCAATACTTATAGCTGATTCTTTTGGTTTAACTTCACATTTGTAAGTTATTTACTTAGGATACTTTTTTACTTTATTGACTATCTCTTGATTTTCCAGTAAAGAAAATGAGGATTTAGTTCAGTTTGGTACATAATTCTATCCCTTCATATACACCACATTCTTCTTTCCTTCTACCATTCTTTCAGTAGAAAAAAGTTACATTAAACAAAGAATGTGTTGGTCATCTTTCCAGTGGCTGAGACAGAAATCCTGACACTCATCACTTAAAGGGTGAGAGGTTTAATGTGTTTCATGTTTTCAGGAGATTCAGTCCTTGGGTAGCAGGCTCCAAAGCAGAAACATTGTGGTGGAAGTTTGTGGCAGAGCAAAGCTGCTTAGTTCATGGTAACAAGGAAGCAGAGCAGGGGACAATGTCAGACAGGAAGAGGGGAGGAACCAGACATTGACTCCCAGGACATGCCCCCGTGACCTACTCAGGAAGTGGGCTCCATGGACCCCCAGGCACATCCAGAAGCCAATAAAGGTGGCACTCCAGCATAACTATCACAGCCAACTCTTTGTCAACTTCATACTCAAACATGTTTCCTTAAACCATAATCTCCCAATAAAGACAACATCAAGTTCATAATTCCACCTAGTATAATACAACTATACTAAGTACAACCAGAAACACAGCGATCCTTTCCACAAAGCCTCAAGAGTTGAAACATTTTTCAAGAGTCCAAGTCAAAGTCTCTCCTGAGACTCAAGAAAAACTCCTCGCTATGAGTCTCTGTAAAAACAATCAAGCTACACAGTTCTAAGGAGCAACGGTACAAGGTGAACATTTTCATTCCAAAGGGAAGAATAGCTGAATAGACAAACATCAGACCAAAGAAAGACTGAAATCCAACAGGGCAGACACTAAGTCCCATATCACCATGCCCAACTCTGGGACATGTGGTGGTGAAGTGTTAGTCCCAGAGGGCGTGGGCAACCCCACCCCTGTGGTGTTGCTGCCTGCTGCCCACGAGGCCTCTCATCCGGCGCCAGCTCTGTTCACTGGCTTCAGCTTTCCTTGGTAGATGTTTCATGTTCCTGACATGTCCAATTCCCAGGACTTAAACCGCACATGTAGCTTCCTTCCCAAAGCCTCATACACCGACCTCTCACGGCCTCCTTGGCTGGCCTCCCGGGCCTTTTTTCGAAGTCTGGGCAAAAGCCTCCCTGATCAACTACTCTCGTGTTCTGCACACTGATAAAACCAGTATCATGTGGACTATGCCAAGCTCTGCTGCCAGCAGAAGTAGTAGCTGGTCCCTCCGGACCATGGCAGCAGCATCTCTGAGGTCCTGAATGGCTAAGCATGGTGAAATGAATCCAGGGGAACAGTTCTCTAGGGGGCACAAGGTCACTCTTCTCAAATGAAAGCTTTAAACTTTCGCACCCTCGAGCCTGTGATGGGTGGGGTCTTGGTGATTTCTGAGATGCCCTCAAGTCATTTTTCTTCTTGTCCTTGCACAAAGTACTTGGCTCTTTTCTATGTAGCAAATCTTTCCAGCAATCACACCTACTTTTTTTTTGTCCCGATTTTACACACTGTTCTTTCTGGGGCAAAATTTAAAATGTTTACATTTTCCTGCTTTGCTTTTGGCCCTGTATTTTACTATACATTTGGCTAAAAACAGCCAGCACTATTTATACCACAGCCTAAATTTGAGCTACTCTGAAATTTCATTTACCAGATCAATTAGTCCACTGTCCTCTATCTCAATCTCTTATAAAGTCTCAGGACATGGACAAAATGTAGACAAATTTTCTGCCAGAGCATAACATGCATGGCTTCCAGTTCAATTGCCAATGGAGTTCTTGTTACCACTTGAAACCTCCTGAGCCTGGCCTTTACTGTTCACATTCCTGTCAGCATTCTGGTCTTCCAAGCCCCAAACAGAATCATCTTTCAGGCTCTGCTTACAGCATTCTAAGTCTTCTCTAATGTGAATCTCCAAACATTTCCTAATTCCTCCCATAAACCAGTTCCAAAGGCTTCTGAACCACATGGTCAGGTAAAATCACAGCAATAACCCTATTTCTCTGGTACCAGTTTTGTGTATTAAGCAATTTTGTCAATGCTGAAACAAAATATTCAACACTCACAATTTACATGAGGGTAGGTTTAATTTGGCTCATAGTTTAATGGGATTCAGTCCATGGTCAGCTGGCTCCAAGGCAGAAACATCATGGCAGAAGTTCATGGTGGAACAAAGGCACTTAAATTTATGTCAGCGTGGAAGCAGATCAACAAAACAATCCCAGAGAGGAAGGAGCAAAAGATCATACATAGTACCCAAGGTCACATCTCCATGACCCACCCAGACATACCCAGAAGTGTGTTTTACTAGTTCTTTGGCAGATCAGAAAGCCAATCATGTTGACAATCCACCCTGACTGCCACAGCTACTTCATGTTTACATTAATGATATTATGCAAATTTGCTCCCAGATGAATTCTGTAGTACACTGACTACTTTTTCTTGGTTGTGCAACTTTTCGATTACTTCTGATTTAATGTTTTCATTTCTAATTTTCCATATACGAATCACTAATTCAAGTATGAATTCTCTCCTTATTAAATAAATATCCCCTCAAAATATACAAATACGTGTAGTGTTTGATCAAGTTTATCCTGGTGAAGAAATTTCTCCCGGTGCCTCCTAACCTGGCCCTTTCTGAACTCTGTCAGTTTACCACACAGCTGCCATCCTGGGACCACCCTTGCATCAGGCTGGGATTCACTCTGCCACTCTTTGAGCTGTATCTCATCTTGCTCAGATCTCACGCCTATTTTTGTAGTCTATACCCTCATTTTGGCCAAGCACATTTGTCAGACACTTCCTATCAAAGGTAACATGGACACATCGTTGTTCTGAGATTCTGCATATTTGAAAATGTCTTTATTCGACACAACAGGTGGCATATCTGACAGCATTTGAGCAAAATATCATCAATAAAGGTGTATTTCTCCATTTTGCCCTCTCTTCATCTCATCACCACTCTTCCAGTTATGCTGGGTTGAAACTTTTCGTCTCAGTTACTTTCAAGTCCTCCCTGACTCTCCTATCACACTTCCAGATATTTGGCAAGTTCTCCACCCTGTAACTCCTCCACGTCACCCTTTCTGTCTGCACTATCTCCGACGTGAGCGCGGCCATCCTGGACCAGGTTACAGCTGTGTCCTCGGCATGCCTGCCTCCCTCTCTTAGCTGTCGCCGCCCGGCCTGATTAGCTCTGCAAAGCACAAGGCCGAGCATGCTCCCGCTCTAACTGTTCAGTCTACTCAATCTCTGTCAAGAGAGTTGGTTTGAAAAGCCAACTGGAGGAAAATACTGAGACCTAAAGTGAGTCAGGGAAATTTCAGAGCCTGCTGTTGACAGTAAAGAGGCGCCGTCGCTGTGAGCCAAGTCTAGACTTTCCTTACATGGGCTTGCTCTAATGAAACACATGAGAAGATATCATTTAAGAATTTTCTGCTGACATTTGAGAAATGTAAATCAAAACTTTATTGAGTTTCCATCTTACTCCGTAAGAATGGCTGTGATGAAGAATACAAACGACAGTGAATGCTGGTGAGGATGCTGGTGGAAAGGAGCCTCCTACGTTATCGGCGGGAATATAAACTAGTAAAACCACTATGGTAACCAGTATGGAGACTCCTCAAAAAACTAAACCCAGAGTTGCCATTTGATCCAGCTATACCCCTCTCGGGTATATTCCAGAAAGAATTAAAATCAGTATTCTACATTGATGCATGCATATCTGAGTTTATAGTGGCACAGTTCGTAATAGCCAAGCTATGGAAACAGCCTACTGTCCTGTCAACAGACCCAATGGAATATTATTGAGCAATGAAAGTGAAATCATGTAATATTCATGAACATGGATAAAACTAGAGACTATCATGTTAAGTGAAACAAGTCAAACTCGGGAAGTTAAATTCCATGTTTTCTCTTATATTAGAAGCTAAAGAAAGAAAGTTAAAGAGAAACAAAGACAGGAGAGATGATTAAAAACAACCCAGGAGGTAGACTTTTGGTGGTGAAGGAATGGGGGTGAGAAAGGAGAGGTAACGGGATAGAAAAAGATCAAGATATACTACAGCAGGTATCAATTTACCAAAATGAACCTCACCATTCTGTGTCACCAGTGTGCACTAATAACAGAAAATTTAAAAAAAGTTAAAAAAAAAAAAGAAATGTCTGTTTAAGTAGTACCTTCCCTATGGGCCTTCATTGAGTCACTCTGATCTCTCTACAGCCTAAATTTCCATCATTACAATCACTGTTTGGTTTAGACAAAAGAGAAATTTTATTTGTTTGTCCAGCAATACTGGGACACAACAGGAGATCCATACAAAGCCTGGTCACATTTTAGAAAAATCACTAAGTTCCTAAGAAATTTCACTTCTGTCACAGACTGCTGAGTTTAGCTTGGGTCATCTGGCTTTAAAAGGTTGGTGCCCAATATAGGTGTTTTTGAACTTTGCAAATTATTTTCATGAATATGGTGGCACAGAATGAGCTCTGATGACTGGTTCTGTGCACACACAGTCATTTATGTATCAGCCCTCAGCGTTCACAGAAGAAAATAGAAGATGGTATGATGAGAAGTTTTTCAGCATTGAAGTTCAGGACATCTGCATTCCATTCCTCTTGGGTTTCAATGTCTGGATTAAAGCATTATTTATTTGATCATCAGTTTTCTTAGCATGCAGTAAATTCATAGATATGAAAGACATTGTAAAAAGGTTAGACCATGAATGTCATGCCAACAATATCCATATTCCCCATTAGTACCATGAATGTTCCTTTCAAGAATATCACAGTTTTAACAAATGTGATTGATAGTATCTTATTTTTGGAAAGGTCTTATGCCTAAAGATACAAATTGCCTTTTCCACAATCTGAGTATAAAGAAACTTAAGTGAAGATATAAGGCCATTTTTCCTGATGACACCCTAAATTGTGGCACACAACATTGTAGGCAAGGGCCTTTCTTACCTTTCACTAGACAGACACAGGAAACCGTTGGAGCCCACAGCCTAGTTAAAAAGAGTTACACGGCATTTGCTGAATGAACTGAAAAGTGTGAAAATGCTCATAAAAGCATCAGAAAGAAAAATTTTACATCCATATAAGCAGGAAGAAAAGATATTAGTGCTCAATAAGTTGGCAAGACAGATGTTGGAGAAAGAAAAAGCAATTGGATATTTATGAACACCTCTTAGAAAAGTAACAGGATTCTAAAAATAAGGTAAATACATGTGAAGTGAAATAAAGTGTTGTACAAATGGTAATCTGCAGCTAAAGGTAATTAATATCTAGGCTGGAAAAATAGTTAAGGTGAATTTCCTGAAATGGTTACTTACCTTATTTTTATGCTGAAATAATTATAGCTGCTTTCCCAACTCAAAAGATTATGAATAGAGAGTTAACAGTGTAGCAAGACTCAACAATAATGACAAGTCACATTGCTCGGGAAGGACGGGAGATGGGAAGATGAAAGAGGAAACACAGACGATTCGTCATACAATGAAGCGCACACTCTTTCATTGCTCTTCTTTTTGGGTTGGGATTTTTCTTACAGGGTACATACAAAGTCCAAAAAAATCTGTATTACCCACATGGTGGCTTATAGATTTCATTCATATTATTTCTTCTAGACCACTTCTCCAAGGAAAAATAAATAGAACTGAGGGAAAGGAAATGCCACTAAGTTGAGTCTTTGCTTTATCTCCTAATGTGTAATCTCTTTAAAAAGAAAGACAGATTATTTATTAATTGCTAAATTAAGTACTGTATGAATAATGCCTCCATCCTAAATTAATAAAGGCATACAGTGCTTATGCTCAAAAGATGACTCCAGACAGTGAATTCTCTCCCAAATTATTTGCTTACTGATGAATGGTGAAAGCAGACGAAAGCCACTTGTCATTTTGTTACCATGGCGATGGGGGGTGCAAACGGCTTTTTCTTCCTGCTTTTTAAAATGAAGGAGCATTTCCCCTTTTGTCTTAGGGAGAAATGAGCATGACATTTGTGACAAACGCAATTCTAAAGCGCATTTCCTCTCAGCTTTCTGGTATTTCCTAATTCTGCAAAAGTGCTTCTAAAATATCCCAGGTCTACAGGAAGATAGTATTAGTTAGAGGATGGCTCAGTGCTTTAACGTACTGCATTACGATCCATCTTCATGTGCTGGAGTTCCCACAGTGCCTGCCGCGTGGCAGCCACTCAATACCTACTTGCTAAAGAGATGGACTTGGAACCGATCATTACTAGGCAATGTGTCCTAAGCAGACGGGTCGCCGTGTGAGAATCTGAGACACTCAATTCCACACTTACACATGTGTCTCGATATAGTCTCTCTCTCTTTCTGGTGTATCTCAACTGCAAGCTGGAAAAAATAAATCCTGACAGCTAGGGTGACTTCCTCTGGATTCGACCTTTAATTAACTCACTCTTAGATTCCCGACGATACTTCTTTAGTTTGTCAGTTACTCATTAGCGAGTGTGAAAAGCATCACCCAATTTGTGGGTCTGCTTCCATGAAATCATCCCTAAAACCCCTTTTCCAATGCGTCTAGTCAATTTTTACAAAACCAGCCTAGGGCTTGGATTTTATTTTACTTCTTTTAATCATATAAAACCTAGAAGTATGGTTTTATATAGACATAGAGCTAAAGTAAGCAAAGCAAATAGTATGGTTTTAATCACTAAATCTTATTTGGTAGCTTATAAAGTAACACGAAACTTATAGATTTTATATTTCTGATGGGGTGGATTAGGTTAGGGTTTTTTTTTTTTTTTGAAGTAAGGCCTGCAATATAATTCAGTTTTAAATCTACCTATGAGGTGTAAGAATTATTAATGGCCTCAATAAAATAATTACACACATCTTTATAAGATATTGAAGATTTGGCAAACCTACTTATAAAATATCAGTAGCCATTTCTACTTATTTTTAAACTGTATGTTGCTCTGAACCTCAATAATTATTTCAAAACTCTCTCATCTCCTACAACAGCATGCTACTAACTATTGTTTAAAGCGATCCTGCCGTGTGCTAACAATGTTAAGTATCTTTCAGAAACAAGGACCTTATTTAAAAAGAAACATCTATGTGGATGTCTTGGACATAAAGGTTCAGATTATCCTCCCATATGCCACCAATTAATGTTTTAAAATGTAACAGTTTGGGCAGAAGCAGCCAGCCCCAGACTCAGGACGCGTGAGCATCACATGGAAGACTCACAACACCTCGGGCTGCCGCTTCCCGCCGCCTAGAGCTTCTGGGCCCGCCAGGCCTGCGGCAGGAGGTGGCAACCTGCATTTCTAACGGGTTCTCAGACGGCACTGTGGATGCTGTTGGCCCAGCAATCATAATGTAAGAAGCACGGCTCTAACCTGATTCATGAAGAAACCCTAAAATAAAAAAACACTATGAAATTTCACTGTCAAATCTAACTGCAACACTCACGAAGTGTGTGGGTCATAATTTTGGTATTGGCCCCAGAGCCATGTGTTGAGTTCATAGGAAACTAGCCATTTTTCATATAGTGGTGCCTCAATGAACAGCGTCCTAAGAAGTATCCTGGACCGGCCCATTACTCTCTCATGACACTTGACATCGGTGGTGGAATGCTCTCTTCGAAGTTGATTTGGACCTATATAATGGACCTATTTTCATTTATGGCTGCTTGCAAATAACTGTCACTATTATTTGAAATAATATAAACTATTTTGACCCTAAGTGTGCAACAATAAGGCCTAAATCCTGAAAAACCTACGAAATGAATATAGCTCACCAGACTGACCAGTGATAATAAGGCAAAAAACCCAAAAACAAGTATCTGATGTGAAGTTCTCTTGCATTAAGAAAAAACTATGGTGGACATCAAAAATAGAAGACACAAATAAAAAATCTGCAGATCTTCAACAAGGAAAAAATAAGAGCGTTTCATTTCCCTATATCGAGATAGCTGAATTACTAAATGTAAAGTTATAGCCTGTTTACAACAATACTAACTAAACTAAACCAGGCGATAAGTAGTATGCGCTTTGGGATTAGTGCCCACGAAGCTCTCGATGACAAATTATTTAGGCAAACATGGTCTGTCATTAATTCCAAAAATTCACGTACCACAACGTTTCTGGTATAAAAACACTAGAGCAAATAAAAGGCCAAAGTGAGAAATATCAATTAAAATTTAAAGTTTTTTATTGTCCTTATTGACCTTAAAACACATGAAATCAACAATGAGAGGCATCTGAGATGATCATTTTGGAAGCTGATATGTGCATGCACATTTTCTACTTCAAGGCGCCTACACTAAATGAGCACATGTAGTATAGACAACATATTTAATTATGAAGACATCAGTGACCTCTGATACACAAGCACTTGCACTGAGGGTAAATTAGGGAAAAGCGAATTATTTCATTCATTCATTCATTCGACTCACCACTGATTTGATCATACCCTAAATCTCAGCCGCTTCTTTACAAAAAAGTTCATCTCCATCCACCAGATTTCTGAGGGAACCTTAGTTTCACAACACACCTTCTTCTTAAAAATTCTGCCTTTACTTTATTTGCATTCACAGCAGAGAATAATGCATTGATGGTAGACACAGAGATAAACCAGGTAAAACGACTTGGCCGAGGGAAATCAGACACCTAGAGAGCTGCCTACTTGCCCGTCTGATCTAGTCTCACACCATACAGACACACACACCCAACTCCAGGGTAAATGAACACACCATTCTAACCAATACAGTAAGTCAGAAAGCCATAATTTCAAGATTCTTGACAATTAGTTTCCCAACTTTTTTAAGAGAGTAGAGGAGTAATGACCCTTTGGTAGTCCATTAATTTATTTTTGAACTTTTGCTTTTATTCTTCAATATTTAATTTAGATATGTCCTAAGTCTGGAATTCTATAGGATTAATAAAAAGAGATTTTGATCCCCAAATTTATTATTTAACAGATAATGTCTCAAGATTACATACTGAGCTTGAAGAAAGGAAAGATTAGTGACTTTTTATAGAAACAATATATATATTGAGATTGAAGCTTTTATACTCTGCTCATGTAAAATTAATCTGGGCCAGAACTAGAATGCAAGATACTACCACCCCCCCGAGTGAAACAGACAGTACTGTGACCTGCATAGAAGGTTTAGTGGGTCATAACTTTATCATTTTATCACTATTAGAATCTTGCGATGACATTAAATTTTAGTATCACCATATGTCTCTATGGCATCTACATTCAGCAATGCCCAAGGTAGATCATAGAATACAAAGTCTACAGAGTATCAGAAAGTAAGAAGGTCGTTAACTGTTCAGGAGTTTCTAAACACTGTGATGCTCATTAAAATATATGGTATAAAACACATCTTTGATTCGCTGACTGTTTTTTCATTGAGATTTTCAAGCACACACAAGTCAAATTCGTTGACTGCTTATCGCATTACTTCTTATTTTGTAGATGAGAAACAACAGAATAGAAATTCATAGCTGAACTTTTCTATTTTGAAATTGGGAGATATGATAGCAGCAATATATTCCGCCACAACTAATAAGCTCCTAATTCCACATTGCATTCCAATGAACATTCAAGTGTAGAAAATATCTGCTCATTTTGAGGGGCTGACAATTCTCTGCATCCAGATGAGTTTAACTGTGGGCCACATGTCCTGTGGTCTGGCTCCTAATAAAGAAGTGGAGGAAACATGAGAAAAATTTGACCAAATCAAATAATCAGCATTCCTAGAAGAAAGGAAACATAAGTACCTTGACTTCTAGCCCATAAACAATTTTATGTGTCTGAAGGGAAAAAAAAGGGGTATTTCTGCTTTTTTGATACTTAAACATCAGCCACACACAGCAGCCTCAGATCTACAGGACCCCTTAGGCTTCTGGGGCAGCAGGACTCTGTCCACATATCATTCATTATCCCAGGACTCTACAGTCTTAACTTCTGGCCACTGTGCTCCATCTCTGATTGGACAGCAAAGGGAAAGCGATACAGGGGGAAGAAATGTACATTTTGAGCTGACAAATATTCACTTGTGATCCGTGTTGGAAATGTTTACGTAAACGCATCAGAATAAAACTATACTGTAGCAAATAAACATCTTCAGCTCTGAAAATTCTTGCACCCTTACGCCTGGGTGTTGCAATTATTGTAAGAGATGAAGGGAAGTTTTACAAGTTAAAAGTACAAAAGAAAATTTTAAAGGCATTTCAAAAAAGGGTTAATTAATGTATTTGTGGCACGAAAGATATTGAGTTAATAATAAGTTACCAAAATAAATATTATACGTTCAGAGAAAATGTTTATGATTTTAGGAAAAAAAAAAAAACTTACTTCTTATTTCTTATAGAGAAAAAGAAAACGAGCTGACTTGCCAGGATTGAGACATAGTTCACAACAGAGATGAAACTAGCATCAACCCAGCAGCAGACTCAGAAACCTCCTTGAAAGGAAACTGGGTGGAGGCCCAACATCAGAGAGAGTGAACACCTTCTGGCTTTCAGAAACAAAGAACTGTGCCCTACAAGAAGGGCTGGAGGGCGTGGAATCTGAGTGGTCGGCCAAGCCAGGCTGCACAGCACCAGTGAGTCTGTGTCAGTGTCAACACGGTGTGTGTGTTTAGCATTCTGAATCAACATTAAGCAGAACTTCTCATCTAGCCCAAACTGTTCTTTTGGGCTGGAGGTCAGCAAACTGCTTCTAAAACAGCCAGATAGTGAATACTCTAAGTCAGTGATGTCGAACCTTTTAGAGACCGAGTGACCAAACTGCAACCCAATACCCACTTATTTATCGTAAAGAGTCAATACTACAATTAAACCCGAATATCTGATGCTGGGATGCTTGGCTCACATGCCGTGGAGAGAGCCCCATGTGCCTGCTGTGGCACATGTGCCACGGGTTTGCCACCACCGCTCTAGGCTTTACCAGCAACACTGGGTCTGTCACAACATCTAAATTCTGTTATTACAGGTGTGAGCAGCCACGAATGATACATGAACAAATGAGCATGTTTCAAGACAGTGGGTAAGTGTGACTGGCTAGAACTCACCCACTCCTACATTTGGTTTATGATGCTTTTGTCTCCTAGATGTGTAAACCAACAAGACGCAACTTCACGAAGGCATGTGAATGGAGGACCTCAATACAGAGAAAAATACGGCTATTTCTGAAGGTGCGGCCAGTATTAAGTATAACACTTTACACATGTGTCCCTTTTCACTTTGAAAACATACGCAATCAATCAGGAAGCTCTCTAAAACACAAAAATAAAAACAGGGAAAATACGGGAAAGGAGCTTTGGTTTTCAAGAAGCAAGGCAGGACTGTTCTTAAGGCGTCTGTGAGCTAATGTGAAGACCAGAAGTGCGTCTACCCCTAGAAAGGAAGCAGTAGATGGGCTTCTCCAGACCCCAGGACACAACGAGGCCTTACTGCCATTGCTGCCATCTCTGGGTGTGGTTACCTGAGCCATGCTGGGGTAGCATGTGGAATTTAGCAGATATCCAATGAGGGAGGAAGCATGGAGCCTCTCAGGGCTCCTGAACCTACAGGAATGTTACCATGTTACATCTGAAATACGCCATACACATGCTCCATGTTCACCATGGACTCAAGTTACTTGCTATTTCTCAAGGAAAGTGATGTCCACCGTCATATTTTATATTAGATGACAAATGTGTTATTTGATATAAATATTAATGGCACAATAAAGTTGTATGTGAAAAATATATAGATGCATATAAGCTTTAAATTTAGGACCACTCCTCAATAAAATTAGCACAGCATATGGAAATAAGGCAAAGAACAAGAGAATTAGGAGAGATAATTAAGATATTTGAGTCTACATTGCATTATCACAAAATTTGAAATTAATTTAGCTAGAGGGCTCTCTCCCGCTGAAGCAACCTGCTCCTTTTAATTTATTCAGTACTGTTTTAGTGAACTTCAATGTTTTTACAAATTTATCATTTTTTTCAAATATATATGGAATATTTGAGAATGAATATCTACTAGAAAAAAGAAAATGAGGGCTGGGGATTTAGCTCAGTGATTAGAGTGCTTGCCTTGTAAGCACAAGGGCCTGAGTTCGATCCCCGGCACCACCAAAAAAAAAAAAAAA
>PVJO010014790.1:33107-47191 GCA_004026905.1 Hystrix cristata | reverse complement strand
CACCAAATACTAATGCACCTAAATACACAAAACTAATATTAAGGGACATGAAAGATCAAATAAACACTAACACAATTATAATGGGAGACTTCAACACCCCACTCTCACAAAGAGACAGATCAACTAGACAGAAAATTGACAAAGAAATAACAGAATTGAATCAACTCTGTGAACACATGGACTTAGCAGATGTCTACAGAGTGGTCCCCCCTACAACAGCAGAATACACATTCTTCTCAGCTCCACACGGGTCGTTTTCCAAAATACACCACATACTAGCCCATTAAAGGATACTTAAGTAAACGTAAGGGAACTGAAATTACCCCATGCATACTATCAGACCATAGCTCAGTGAAACTAGAATTCAATGGCAACAAAAACCAAAAAAGCCACATAAACACATGCAAACTAAGTAATATCCTTCTGAATAACAGCTGGGTCACAGAAGAAATTAAAGAAGAAATTAAGCAATTTATATGGTTAAATGATAATGACAATACAACATACTGGAACCTATGGGATACAATGAAAACAGTGCTACGGGGGAAGTTTATTGCGTTGAGCTCCCACATCAAGAAGACAGAACGAGCTCGAATAACCAACTTAATGTTGAACCTCAAACGACTAGAAAAAGAAGAACAAAACAAACCTAAAGCTCATACAAGTGAGGAAATTATTAAGATCAGAGCTGAAATCAATGCAATTGAGACTAAGATAAGAATACAAAGAATCAATGAATCAAAGAGTTAGTTCTTTGAAAGAATAAACAAAATAGACAAACCCCTAGCCAACCTGATCAAAAAAAGGAAAGAAAAGACTCAAATTCATGCAATAAAAAATGAAAAGGGTGAAGTTACAACTGACCTGTCAGAAATCCAAAGGATCATCAACACTTACTTCAAGAACCTATACTCAAACAAGATGGAAAACATGGAAGAAATGGACAGATTCTTAGAAACATACGAATTACCAAAACTAAACCAAGAAGAGATACAAACTCTTAATAAACCAATATCAGCCTTTGAAATTGAAGAGGTAATTAAAAATCTACCAACAAAGAAAAGTCCAGGTCCTGATGGCTTCACAGCTGAATTCTACAAAAAATTCAAAGATGATCTAATACCATTATTCCTCAAACTCTTTAATGAAATTGAAAAGGAAGCAGTACTTCCAAAATCATTCCTGGAAGCAAGCATTACCCTGATACTAAAACCAGAAAAGGATCCAACTGAAAAAGAGAACTACAGGCCAATCTCCCTAATGAACATAGATGTGAAAATTCTCAACAAAATTCTGGCCAACAGAATACAACAAATTATCAAGAAGATTATACACCATGACCAAGTAGGATTCATCCCAGGGATGCAGGGATGGTTCAACATACACAAATCAATATATGTAACACACCATATCAACAAAGTCAAAGACAAATATCACATGATCATCTCAATAGATGCAGAAAAGGCATTTGACAAAATCCAACACCCATGCATGATAAAAACACTACAGAAATTAGGAATAGATGGTCTATATCAAAATCTGATAAAAAGTCATATATGACAAACCAATGGCCAACATTACACTAAATAGAAACTGGAAGCTTTCATACTAAAATCTGGAACAAGACAAGGTTGCCCACTATCACCACTGTTATTGAACATAGTTCTAGAAACATTAGCCAGAGCAACTAGACAAGAAAAAGAAATAAAAGGAAGAAAAATAGGAAAGGAAGAAATTAAACTATCGTTATTTGCGGATGACATGATACCCTACATAGAAGACCCAAAAAACTCCACCAAAAAACTGCTGGATTTAATAACTAAATTCAGTTGTGTTGCCAGATACAAAGTCAACAACCAAAAGTCAATAGCATTCCTATACACAAACAATACACCCACCGAAAAAGAAATAACAAAAGATATACCTTTCATGATTGCACACACAAAAAATAAAATACATAGGAATCTATCTGACAAAGGAAGTAAAAGATCTTTACATCGAAATCTACTGCACTCTAAAAAAGGAAATTGAAAAAGATATCAAAAAATAGAAAGACATTTCATGTTCCTGGGTAGGAAGAACCAACATACTGAAAATGGCTACACTTCCTAAACTACTATACAGATTTAATGCAATTCCAATCAAGATACCACCAACATACTTCAAAGAATTAGAAAGGATAATCATGAATTTCATCTGGAACCAGAAGAGACCTAGAATAGCAAAAACGATCCTATGCAACAGGGGAAAAGCAGGGGGCATCACAGTCCCCGACATAAAACTATTCTATAAAGCTACAATGATAGAAACAGCATGGTACTGGCAAAGAGACAGACCTGAGGATCAATGGCATAGATTGGAGGATACAGAAACAGCCCCAAACACACTCAAATACTTCATCCTTGACAAAGAAGCCAAAAACCCTCATTGGAAGAAGGATAGCCTATTTAACAAATGGTGCTGGACAAATTGACTTACCACATGTCGAAAACTAAAACTAGATATATGTCTCTCACCATGTACTAAACTCAAATCGAAGTGGGTCAAAGATCTAAACATTAAAACAGAAACACTAAATTTACTGGAGAATAGAATAGGAAGAACCCTTGAAGACATAGGGGTAGGGAAAAAAATTTATGAACAGAACCCAGACTGCACGGGAAACAATACAAAGAATCAAAGCTTGGCACCACATGCTATTAAAAAGCTTTTGCACAGCAAAAGAAATCACAAATAGAGCAGAGCGAAAACCCACAGACTGGGAAAAAATTTTTGCTAGCTATCCATCAGACAAAGGTCTAACATCTAGAATATACAAAGAACTCAAAAAAATTAAACCTTCCAAATTTAAAGACCCAATCCAAAAATGGGCATCTGAAATGAATAAACATTTTTCAGATGAAGAAATACAAATGGCAAATAAATATATGAAGAAATGTTCAACATCACAAGTCATTTAAGAGATGCAAATCAAAACAACGTTAAGATTCCACTTCATTCCAGAAAGAACCACGTTTATGAAAAAATCAACCAGTAACAAATGCTGGCGGGGCTGTGGGGAAAAAAGGAACTCTCCTCCACTGTTGGTGGGAATGCAGACTGATCCAGCCACTATGGAAATCAATATGGAGATTTCTCAAAAAACAACAACTGGAGGTTCCGTTTGACCCGGCTATTCCCCTACTGAGGATCTTCAAAGAAGAATTAAAATCATCATACCACAGGGATGTATGCACAACCATATTCATAGCAACACAATTTGTAATAGCTAAGTCTTGGAAACAGCCTAAATGCCCAACAACCAATGAATGGCTAAAGAAAATGTGGTTTTTCTACATAATGGAGTACTACACCACCATAAAAAAGGATTAACTAGAGTCATTTGTATGTAAATGGATGTTCCTTGAGAACATACTGTTAAGTGAAATAAATCAGACACTCATGAGTGCACATCGAATTGTTTCTCTCATATGAGAAACCATAACTGGAAATAAGGACAAAAAGGTGTAATAGGTATTATATAAAAGGAAGATAATATACAAAGGAGAGGAGCACTAGAAAGAGAGCATGGGGAAAATCAGAAAGGCAACAAAGGAAAGAAAAGGGAAAGGGAAAATATGGAAAATTATGAATAAACCTGCTGTAAATAGGGAGGGAGGGAACAGAGAGGAGGAGTGGGGAAGGGGGGGAGAACCAAGATGCATCATGTACAGGTACAAAATAAATGTGATGAATGTGATCATTATATGTAAAATGTACCAATACATGTTCTTGGTTTAAAATTTAAAAAAAGAATGATAAGCTTGAGATATTTCTAGGTAAAAGGATGCATTTTGAGACCATACTCTTAAGTGAATTAAATCAGACACACGTGTCTAAATATACCCTATTCTCTGGTGTGAGAAACTGAAAGTGTAAATAAAGACAAAAATGTATTATATTGGGAAAGAGAAGAAAATGTCCAAATGGGAAAGGGAACAAGGGAAAGGGAAAGGAACAGAGAGACAAGAGAAATAAGAAATAGAAGGAAAAAATGGAAACAAAGCTTTTGTAAATAAGGAGGAGGGGGGGTGAAGGGAGGGGGGAATGGGAAAAAAAGAAGCAACAATATATATCATGTACAGGTACAAATCCCTCATGATGAATGTTATCACTATGTACATCAAAAATGTACCATTAAAATAAAATAAATTACCTAAAATAAATAAATAATTAAATAGCAAAAAAAGAAAAAAAAATGACATAAGAATCACCGTATGACTGGAATTACATCAAACTCCTGCCTGAAGAGCGATGCCAACTAAATCTTGAACAGAAAGCTTCTAGTATTTAAACCCCAAGCAAACAATTGAAAGTAGATAAATTGTTATGAATCCCATATATACACAGTTAAAAAATGAATTCACTGGTTTTAACCAGTTTTGAAAAATTGCTTGTATTTTGCAAAACCGTTTCATATATCTGTGGCTTTCTTCACTGCTGACACATCAAGTTTCCTGCAATGTTCCCCTTGCTCAGTATCCCGAGTTAACTCACTCACGACCCAAGCCTGACTGATCTGCAGTCCCACAGATCACTCCTAATTCCATCCACATGCACAACTCTGTTCAAAGTTTCCTGCACTCTACATGTGAAATTTCATAAATCTGACCTAGGACATGTGAAACTGCATGTGTGCTCTGATATTCTAAAATAGTTTTAAGGGCATCAGAGATCTACCAAAGCATGAAAACTTTATACACCAAATTCCAAAAAGGAAGGAACTTTTCCAAGTGAGTCAAGATTGCAAGCTGGTGTCTTCGCAGCGGGCATTTATCAACTCTGTGCAAGATCCAAAGAACTGGTTTGCCACATTATTCTAAGGAAAAGAGGAATTCGTAGAGTTTCTAAGGTCAATGGTACAGCATGAGATGAAAGTTAAGGAAGCTCAAAATATTGAGGGATACCTTCCTATGTAGAGCATTTGCTGAATGCTAGTGCAAGCAAAAGGACAGAAATCTGGGCTGGCAAAAAGATTCTCCCGCAGTCTAGTGAGTCTCATGAGCCACACTAGAGCAAACACAAACACAAGCTTTTTCCTCAATAAAGTTACCATATTTCAAATCTGAATACAGCAGAAAGCTGAGAGGAAGTAAAGCTGAAACATCTTAAGAGTACAATTTTCAGGCAGAAACAAAAAAAAGACCTCCAGGCACCAAACAGCAAACTCAGAAGGGCAATGCGAAGGTAGAGTGAAATCTATTTGCTTAGGAGACAAACTCTCAGTAGTCTGCACAACACGTCACGGGCTCGCTACCAGTAAATAGAGTATGGAAACTCATACAACACCCCTACGGGAAACTCTGGGCAATTACAGAACCACTTCTTTCAAGTTACGAAATAAATGTTCTTTCTTTTTTAGTGATATATATTGTATTTTATAATAAAAGTCACTATGGCTTGCACCAAATTAACTTTATGTTTTTGTATAACTTGTAACTTGTTCTAGCTGTTATTTCACAGCTACATGTATTCTAATCTAAAATTTTATCTTGAAATCCCAAACATATAATTATATAAGTCATTTAGAACTTGCTTATAATGAAGATTGTCACTTCAGTGAAGTGAATTAAGAAGACTTCAATAAAACTTTCAATCAAAATCTTTAATCAATATATATGGTGAAAATTTTACAGGCCATAAAATTTGCCTGAATATGCAGAAAACTTTGACTAAAGCAATTTAACAATGTACTTCTCTAACTTGCTTAATTTTAGTCTAATAAAAAAGAAAAACATTTTAGATGATAATCAAATTATCTTTATTTTGCATACTGCAAATTATAATTACAAACATGTTGTCCTTGCCATTTCGGCATTAAGATTCATCATTGTAAATACATGACTCTGAAGATATATGACTTAAAAAAAAGTTTGTCTAATTTTAGAAGGAAAAATTAATATATACATGAAATTACATTATTAATTGTAATTAATAGGAAAAAGTAGTAAATAGTGATTTTACTTTTCATATTTTCCTAGCACACCAGAAAATACCTTTTATGTTAATGCCATTTTATAAAAGGAACTAGAATTAGCTACACCATGACACTTCAAGTCTTAGTAAAGAATAACAAAACATGCTAACAGACAAAATCACATAAACACAAAAACCACTGACTGTATCTAACTTCCCCACTGCAACATTAGTACACCATATTCAAATCACTAATTTCCAGTTGTCTGCTGAACATTTTAACCTTATTTTTCTGATGCCCTCAAAATAAAACTCGTTATTTCTCTGTAACCATTACAATACCTCAATTTGAAAGAACTAAGAAACATCTATCAGAGTAACACACCACAGGTTAGGGTGTGTGTGTGACTGACTGACAGGGAGGTCAGCACACTGAAGGGGGAAGATCCAAATTCCAGCTCCCATTAGCAAATAGGCCGGTAGCCTGGGTGGAATACAAAGGCGATAAGAAGGACGTACCCGCCTTTTTTTTTTTTTAACCAAGAAGATGTATTGGTACAATGTACATATAATGGTTACATTCATCACATTTATTTTGTACCTGTACATGGTGCATCTTGGTTCTCCCCCCTCTTCCCCGCTCCTCCCCTCTATTCCCTTCCCTATTTACAACAGGTACATTCATATTTCTCCATGAATTCCCTTTCCTTTTTCTACCCCTCTTTTCCCTTCCCACTTCTCCTTCCTCCCTCCAATGCTCCTCTTCTTTGAATATTATCTTCCTTTTATATTGTATCTATTACACCTCTTCGTCCTTTTTTACATCCATGGTTTCTCATATCAGAGAAACAATTCCATGTGTATTCATAAGTGTCCAATTTATTTCACTTAATAGTATGCTCTCAAGGAACATCCATTTACATGCAAATGACTCTTGTTAATCCTTTTTATGGCAGTGTAGTACTCCATTGTGTAGAAAAACCACATTTTCTTTAGCCATTCATTGGTTGTTGGGCATTTAGGCTGTTTCCAAGACAGCTATTACAAATTGTGCTGCTGTGAACATGGTTGGTAACCACCTTTTGAAGAGCTCCAGTCTTCCTGAAGGCACTGCCATCACCTGTGGACATGGGTCTCGAGTCTCCAGTTTCTTCAGCCTCCAACACAGACTGACAGGCCGACTCTCAGTGAGCTCCCGGGCCTCCGCCCTCGGGCTGATGCAGGGTCTTTGCTGCTTGTTC
The DNA here is from genome assembly GCA_004026905.1 of Hystrix cristata. Classification (NCBI taxonomy): domain Eukaryota; kingdom Metazoa; phylum Chordata; class Mammalia; order Rodentia; family Hystricidae; genus Hystrix; species Hystrix cristata. The sequence goes on along the minus strand of PVJO010014790.1, from coordinate 39,995 downwards.
TGGGGCTCTGTCTTCTGGGGTTGAGCAGCCACTGGATCCTCAGCCGCTGCACTGTGGATTTTCCCATCTCCGATCCTCAGACCGGAGCTGTGGTTCTCCGGCCTCTTGTGAACGCTCCCTCCTCTGATCCCACAGACAGCCTGTGGACTCTCCCATCTCTGATCCTCGCATAGTAAAGCACATGTATATTTTGTAGTGATTCTGTTTTCGAGAACCCTAAATAATATACTTCTCTTTCCCCCAACTTTCTCACCTGCTTACGAAGCCTTATTTAATCAAGACTAACAATATAAAACTGCTTTTACTTTTCTTCACCTTTCTCCCTCAAATCATCAAGATTACATCAATTGTCTTTTTTCTCACCTTCTAGATTTCTTTCTTTTATTACCAAATTATCCTGGTACTATGGCCTAAAATCTTCCCTACTTGACAATTGCATATTTCTCCTTTAGGTCTTCTAGTACCGAACCACCTGCGCACCAACAGACAAATTAGGTTATTGTACTAAAGCAGGCCACAAACAAGCCGGGAGCCTCGGTGAACTGCAGCTCCTGTGAGAAAGAACTGTAGAAAGCTCTCTGTATCATTTAAAGCTGTTTTTTCAAACTAGAGACAGATTTACAAGTGTAAAACCCAATCCAAGCAGAACCTCTTTCATGAAGCACTCTTGATCTCGCTAGGTAGAATTGGTATCTCACATGTGTTAATTATATTACTTGTTATTTGCATAAATATGCGTGTACAAATGGCACATTACACAAATACATCATATTTATTACATTAGTAGTCAGTATAAGGCAGGAAGAGAATAAGGTAAAATTATATTTACTCCACAGATTTCCAGATTATTTTGCTTTTATTCTCAAATTAATGAAAACAGAGTGGGAGTCTAAAGGGATACGGGCTGTATAATATCATAAGGCATACACCTTCCCATAATTTCTACTCTTTCATATTTATATTGTGACTCTCATGTTTATAGTCTCAAGATTTTGACCATATCTCTTTCATAACCTTCTCATTTTAGAAATAAAGAAGAGAAATGGCAAAAAAAACAAAATATGTTTAACATCTAAAATAGTTATCTCTGTAGAATTTTTGTTTAAATCTAAACTAGTAACTTCTGCTTTGGGGAAGAGGCAGTGGCGGGAACCTGTCAAATAACTGCTGCCTAACTACAAGGGAACCTGAAAAAAGAGGTTATTTGACATGGGTACATCGGTCTCCAGAGTAAAATAGGGTTCTTTTACCAAGAAAGAAAGAATGAACATGGGGTAGCTCACTAATAATCTCGATTACAATAGCTCTATGCCTTCGAGGTACTGGAATTGTAAAACCATCAACTCACTCTAGATACAATCCAGAATACTAGACCATTTCTATAAAATCTTCTTTTTAACCTGCACTGAGGATTGAAGCTAAGACCTGAGAACTGGCACACATCCCCGGTCCTTTTTTTCTTTTTTTTTTTAAATACAGCAACTCGCTGATTTGCTAAATTGCCCAGGCTGGCTCCAACTTGTGATCCTCCTGCCTGCGCCTCCAGAACTCTGGGACTGCAGGTCTGTGCCACCAGGACCAGCACCCCTTTTTGATCCAGGGCTTATTGACTTCGCTTTAATTCTTACTCATCCTTTGCCTGTCAATGCTCCTCTAAGTCCACTAGCTCTGTTAGTGCTCCTGTAATATGCTCTTAGAAAACTCAGTCTAACCTTTGTGACAGTTATTATATCTGGAATTCAATAATTCTTAAAGTATTTGTTTGATACCATCAAACCCCATAGGAACATAAATTCTTTGTTCTGAAAGCTTCTATTTTGGTCCTTACTGTATCTCTAGTGGTGGAAAGTATCTTTGCAAACAGTGAGTGATCAATAAGTTTCTTTAATCGATAAGTAATATCTGAGTCAGTGAATGAGTGAAGGAATCCATCATTATCTGCCTGAAAGCTTCCCTCCCACATTAAGCCTCGTTGCTGAGTTCCCCCACAGCAGCAGGATGGACACTGTACTCGCCAGTACTTTCAATGGATACAGTGCACAAATTTGCTCCACCTACAAGCAGTTCCATATTAAACCTGTGCTGTGTCGAGGCTGTATGAGTGCTACTTTCCATAAAGATGCTCCTGTTTCCAATAAAGGTAGTATAATTTACAATCTGAGCAAGTAGTATAGAAGTACGCACATGTCCAACCAAATTTTTATCAAACACCTTAACAAAATCATTATAGAATATTACCAGGTAGTTAAATTTGAATAATATTTGATGTGAGATATGTTTCCTTCTTTTGCTCTCAAAAAGTAAACTTTTATCTATTTAATTATTTTTGTTTTAATTTTTATTATTATATGTTTGTGATACGGAGTGATCACATTCAGTTCAGGGTCTGATACACATACATATCAAGTCTTGATCATTTTTATTCCCCCTGCTCCCAACCTGCCCACCCCTCTGCCTCCTGCCTTATGTCTGCTTCCCACCTTTACCAGCTCTACCTTCCTGTTTCTTAAAAAAAAAGCTCTTTTATTGTGCTTTTTAAAATATTTATATTTTGTGTCCCTCACAGTAGAGAAACTACACAATTTTTAAACTTTTGTAACTTATTTCACTGAGTATTATGGTCTCAAGAGCCATCCATTTTCCTACAAACCACTTGACACTTCTTTATGGCTGATTGTATATATACCACATTTTCTGTATCTATTCATCTCCTGATGGACACACAGGATGCTTCCATGATTTAGGCATTCTGAGTCATGCGGCTATAAACATGGGTATGCATGTGTCACTGAAATAGAATGACCTAGGCTCCTTTGGGAAGAAAACTAGAAGGGGAAGAGCTGCATCAAATGGAATTTCTAGTTTCAGTTTTTTGAGGAATCTCCATACTGACTTTCATAGTATCTGTATTAATTTACACTCCCACCAACAATGGAGAAGAGCTATTTTTCCCCCAACAACCTTGCCAGCATTTGCTGTGATTTGAGCCCCTGACAAAGACCATTCTTACTGAAGTAAGGCGGAATTTCACTGTCATCTTGATTTGCATTTTTCTACTGGCCAAAAATGCTGAACATTTTCTCATGTATTTGTTGTCCATTTACACTTCTTCTGAAATTCATTTCACTTACCTTTTTTTAATTGGGTCTTTTATTTGAAGGTCTAAGGAATAGGTGGCAAAATTTTTTCTCATTTTTTATTTTGTCTCTCCATTCTGTTGATTGGTCCTGTTATAGTGCAGAAACTTCTTAACTTGATATAATTATATTTGTTGATCCTTGGCATTATTTCTTGTGCTATTGGACGTATGTTCAGGAAGACCTTGCCTATGTCTGTGGCTTCAAGCGCTCCACTAATTTTTTTTCTTCTGGAAATTTAAATGTTTCTGTTTTTACATAGAGATCTTTGGTCCATTTTCATTTTATTTTAGTACAGAGTGAAAGCTATGGATCAAGATTCATTCTTCTGCATGTGGATAACCAGTTTTCCCATGACCATTTGTTAAAGAGGCAATCTTTTCTCCAGAATATACTATTGGCACCTTTATCAAAAATCAGATAGCTGAAAATGCTTGAAGTTGTTTCTATATCTTCTGTTCTATTTTATTGTTCAACGTGCCTGTTCTTGTGCTATGTCTGTTCTCATGCTGTTTTCACTAATGTAGCTTTTTAGTATAACTTGAAGTGTGAGATTGCAAAGCCTCCTGCCTTGCTCTCATTGTCTAGGACTGCTTTAGCTATTCTGGGTCACTAAACTGGTGATGTTTCAATGGGAATTTAATTAAATCTATATACTATTTTTGGTAACATTGCCTTTTTGATATTAGTTCTACCTAACCAAGAATAGGATTGTCTTTCCATTTTCTAATGTCCTCTTCAATCTCTTTTTTCAGAGCTATGTGGGAATTTAGTTTTGAAGCTACTGTGAATGTTTTCCTGATCTCTTTCCTAGAGGGCTCGTTCTTGGGGTATAGGAATAGTATTGATTTTTGTGTGTTTATTTGGTATCCTAGGACTTTGTTGAATTTGTTTATTATGTCTAAGAATCTACTGGTGAGTTACTTGGATCTTCTATGTAAAGAATCATGTCATCTGCAAATAAAGATAATCTGACTTCTTCCTTTCATATTCAAATTCTGTTTGATTCGTTCCCTTCCCTGATTACTCTGGCTAAAGTTTCAAGTACTGTGTTGAACAGGAATGGTAAGAGGGGGACACTTTGTCTCACTCCTGATTTTAGTGAGAATGCTTACAGTTTTTACCCATTCATATGATGTTTGCAGTGGGTTTGTCATAACTGGCTTTTATCATGTTAGGTAAGGTCCTGCTATACCAATTTTCATCAAGGTTTTTATGAATTAATGTTGCATTTTATCAAAGGATTTTTCTACACCTATTGAGATGCTCAGGTAACTTTTATCCTTACTTCTGTTTGTGTGTATGTATTACATTTATTGATTTACATGTGTTGAACCATCCTTATATCCTTGGAATGAAACCAAATTAGAAATGAAGTATCATCGTTTTAATGATTTGTTGTATTCTGTTTGCAAGTATCTTGCTGAGGATTTGTCCACCTACATTTGTTTTTAAAAACCTGTTCTGTAGTTTGCTTCCTTGCTAAGTACTTATCCAGTACAGGCATTAGGATGACCCTCTAACTTCAAGAGATGAGTTTGTCACTGTTCCTTCTCTTTCAATTTTGTGGAAGAATTTGAGAAGTGTTGGCTTAATTCTTCCAAGAAATTCTTGTAAAATTCAACACTGAAACCACTGAGTCCTGTGCTTTTCTTAGTTGGTAGATTTTTTACTGACTCAATTTAATTGCCTATTACTAGGCTATTATGGGGGTTATATCTTCTTTGTATAGATAGCTTGGTGATTCGTATGTATTTAGGAATCTGTCAATTTCTTCCAGATTACTGAAATGCATATTTTTCAAGTAGTTAATTACAATCTTCTGGATTTCAGAGATGTCTAGTGTGATTTTTCTTTTTCCATTTATGACTGCATTTTCTTTTCCTTTTTTGGTAAGTTTGGCTAAAGGGTTTAACTATTTTGTTTACTTTTTTTAAAGAAATAACTCTTTGATACATTGATGCTTTGTACTTTTGTCTCAATTTCATGAATTTCCTCTCCGATTTTGTAATTTTCTTCCTTGTGCAAGGGTCTAGTTTTATAATCTATTGTCAATATCCTAAAGACTGTCCTGAGAAAACTAAATATCTGATTTCTATTAATGCTTGTGCAAGTAGAGGAATAAGTTGAATAAGCACGCAAATAAGCATGTGAAAAAGAATAAATGTAAAAGAAAGAGAAGATAATAGTTATTAGGATAGAAAAGCATTTAATTCCCATTTCTCATCCAGTTGCTCAAAATTCACCAGGAAACTCATGTTATAGAAAATAAAAAGAAAAAAAAAGCAGCAAAATGAAGTGAACATAAAAGCAACATACCACAAGTAAAGAAGAATATATGATAACTAAATATATAGTCCTAATTGACAAAGCAAAGTTGGTACAAAATACTTAAATTGTTTTTTTGAAAAAGACAATATTGATTAACATTAAAATGTGAGAAGAATCATTTCCTCCCCCTTACTGTTTGTTCTTAATGCAGAGAAGTAAGATCTACACCACATAGATTACTGGCTCTGTGGCTGTGTTGATGATCTCTAATGAAATCAAGTATTGCTCTAGTTTCACTTCTTGCCACTACAACACTGTATTTAAGTAATATTCTCATTCTAAGAATTTGAAATATAAAGTGAAAAAATGAAATCCTCTTCCCACCAACCTCCAGTCTCACTCACCAAATTAGTCTTTCTTTTCTAACTTTTTGGGATAGATTAACAGATTTAAAATTGTATATACTAAAGGTGTACAAGTTTACATTTTAATATGAATATGCATTGTGAAATAATTATCACAACCCATTACTATCCATCACCTCACATAATTATTTCATGAATCACGTGATGAGAATATTTAAGATCTATTCTCCTAGGAAAATTCAAAAATAAAATTAATTAACCATAGACACCAGGCTGTCCATTAGCTCTGCAGACCTTATCCATATGATAACTGCTACTATGTATAATGTGACCAACATCTCTCTGATCGCCCCACCCCTCAGCCTCTGGTAACTGGTTTTCTCCTCTCTGTTCCCGAGTTTAACTGTTTAGATTCCATGTGTAAATGTGACTGTATATATTTGTCTTTCTGTGTCTAGCTTACTTTATACAGGTTCATTCATGACATCGCAGATGACAGGTTTCCTTATTTTTAGAGCCCAAAGACTGCACACACACGAACACACAAAATGTTGTTTTTATCTGCTTATCTTTCCATTTCTTGGCTATTATGTATGTATTGCATTAAACATGAGTGTGCATATATCTCTTCTAGATGTTTATTTTATTTTGGTTTTTGATATATACCCAGAAGTGGGATTGTGGGATCCTATGGTAGTTCTATTTTTCTTTTAATTTTATTTTAATGGTACATTTTCGATGTACATATTGAAAACATTCATCATTGGGGATTTGTACCTGTACATGATATACCTTGTTGCTTCTTTTTTTCCTGTTCCCCTCCCCTCACTTCCTCCTCCCTCCCTATTTACAAAAGATTTGTTTCCATTTTTTCCTTCCATTTCTTATTTCTCTTGTTTCTCTGTTCCTTTCCCCTTCCCTTGTTCCCTTTCCCATTTGGACATTTTCTTCCCTTTCCCAATATAATACATTTTAGTCTTTATTTACACTTCAGTTTCTCACACCAGAGAAACTATGCAGTATTTAAACATGTGTGTCCGATTTATTTCACTTAGGAGTATGGTCTCAAGATGCATCCATTTACCTAGGAATATCTCAAGCTTATCATTCTTTAT